>VDFB02334753.1:60767-285312 GCA_007258455.2 Sequoia sempervirens | reverse complement strand
CACAAAGGGCTGAGTGAAATTAGGAAGTTCCAATATTGGGAAAGTGCTCATCACCTCCTTGAGATTGTCAAATGCCCTCTGAGACTCATCCGTCCACCTAAATGCCCCTTTCTTTTCGAGGTTCGTTAGGGGTGTACCCAACTGTTGAAACCCCTTAACGTAGTGCCTATAATACCTACACAATCTAAATAATCCACACAACACTATAAGGTTCTTAGGCGGTGGCCAATCCAATATTGCTTGTATTTTCTCCTGATGCACCTGTACACCTTGCGCACTGATCACATGACCTAGATAAAGAATCTCTATCATGTCGAACTCGCACTTAGATGCCTTAGCATATAATGGTTGCTCTCCCATGATGCCCAACACCTTGCTTAACTGCCTCAAGTGATCCTCCTATTTCCTACTATATATAAGGAGATCATCAAATAATACTAAAAGAAACTTTCACAACCGCTTGTTGAAGATGTGGTTCATGCAAGACTAGAAAGTGGCAGGAGTGTTGGTCAACCCAAATGGCATGACTAGGAACTCATAGTGCCCATAATGGCACCTGAATGCTGTCATATGTATATCCTGCTCCCTAACTTTGATTTGGTATATCCTGATCGAAGATCAATCTCCGAAAAGTAGACTGCCCCATACAATTCAACCGACAACTCATCAATCCTATGGATAGGATATTTGTTTTTGATAGTTTTCTTATTCAGGGCCCGATAGTTGATGCACATTCTCATGGTTTTGTCCTTCTTTACCAAGACTACTGAAGAAACAAATGGACTGGAATTGGGTCTGATATGACCCATATCTTATAGCTCCTTAATGGCCTTCTCTATTTCATCTTTGAACTTCTTTGGATGCTTGTAAGGAGTTGTTATAACTAGTTTGGCCCCTTCTTCTAACTCAATGGTGTGCTCGAAACCTCTGTCAAGAGGTCTCCTTGGAGGAATCTCTCCAAAAACCTTGTCATGCTTACCCAACAATGTCTGAATGTTTACATGATATGGCTGGCTGCTATCTAAAGATTCCTTAGATGTAATCAAATACTTTGCTGCCCAAGCTACATCTTCATGCCTGAATATGTTTTCCATCCGCTTGGTTGAAACAATCTTAGGAGTACCATTGGTCATACCCTTTAGAACCACCACCTTACCATCTGCTGCCTTGAATTTCAGCTCCATTGTTTGGAAATCTTGAGAATATTTTCCCAATGAATGAAGCCACTAAATACCCAAGATGGCATTAGTATCTCCTAGGTCAACTACATGGAAGTCATCTACCACCGTGTAGTTGCCCAACGCCACATCCAACTGAGGAACCTTCTGTGTGTAGGTCATACTGAACCCATCAGCGACCATCACATTATATGCCTCAAAGTTTTCTATAGGAATGTCTCTCTTAGCCACCAAAGCTGAGTCTATGAAATTGTGGGTTGCCCCACTATGTAATGTCCCCTTCTGGCTAACTAAGTAGGATGCCGCTTTGCCTTTCCAATTCCCAAAGGTAAGTGTCGAAGGCAAAGGGAACCATTTATTTAATTATTTAACTATCACATAAGTTCAACATTATTCTTCTAATATGATATTAAGTAATTAATTAAATTAACTTCTTATAAAGTGGCTAAGCAAAAAAGGGTCAAAATGATTTAATGAAATATTTATTTTAAGTGGACTTTATAAAGTCACTTTATTTGGTGCAAAAAGTGACTTGAGAAATATTTGGAAAATGACTTTGGGGAATGTCACTTCATGTTTTAAATGTGAGAAAATAAAAAATAAGAAAATGAGTGTTTTGTCGGGCTTCTTTGGATGTATGGAAAGGAAACTCTTTTTGGTGGATACATTTGAATATACACATCTTTTTCCTCACGGAGATGAGAACTAGCTCGTCTGGTTTTTGAAGAAAACCCTATCCCTCCCATTTCGGCTGTGAGATACCAGCCCTAGCTGGGAAAGACGGTGGAGACCAAGGTCACAAGCAAGGCGTGTTCGGTTTCAGTTGTGGCGCAGCTTATAGTGTTGAATGGGACGTCCTTCTCTCAGCCATCAGAACGACATTGTGAGTATCAAGGAGAAACGAGCCAGTCAAAGGGTTTATGAGGCATGGGATTCTATTATTGATCTGGGCACTTCAATACATGTATTTCTGAGAGTGTCTCAACCACAGATGGGGGTCGTTTTGGCATATATATGCTTGGCGTGGGTTTTTGGAGTCTAGTTGCTGTCTCTTCTCTAATTTTCAGAAGTGCTTACACCTTGTTTTGGACATCTGGACCTTTGTATGGCATTTTGAAGTGAGAAAGGCTGAGTATCTGATGGATGTGACAATTATTGGTGGGTTACTGATTCAACAATGTCTGCAGCAAGCTTTCAGGTTATCCACGATTTATCTCCAGGTCTGAGCATTTGGCATTTACCTCAATCTATGTGATATACTGGTGTAGCTGAAAATCTGGGTTATATTTACCTCAATCTATGTTATATACTGATGTAGCTGCAAATCTGGGTTAGGGGAGTACATTAGCTGCATATTATTTGAGTCTCACCATAACTTGAATGTCCAACATTTATGTTCCTTAACAGTGTAAATAAAAAAAAAAATTCTGCATAAGGAAGTTGCTGTCAAGATTCTTGTTCAAGGAAAATTGGTTCTACTGTGAATGTATCATGAACTATTTGGTTTCCAGAATCTGAATTGCAGGCCCTTTACTCAGAAAATGTATGGCAGTTTGCTGCTACAGTTTCGTAGAGAATTTTGAGTTATTGGGCACATCAAACAATCAACCTGCTGTATGTGTTTTTCCCTATGTTTTGCACTCAGTAATTGCAATACAATCTGATGTTAATGTCTTTCATTTAGCTCTGTGTATGACCCATGATTTCCACAAATATCTGAGAGGGAAGAGTGTCCTAGTTGAGCTGTCTCAGTCTGAAGTCTTTCATACCAGCATTGAGTATGTCATTGATTGGAAATATAGGGGAAATTTGAAGTAAAGAAGTCTATTTAATTCTATGTATGCAAGTTGCTGAATGTATCACTTTTATTTGAAATGATTTTTATCTTGCTACAACAAACCATTTCAAACACAAAACACGCAAAATCATACTTTACCAAGCAGGATCCTTACAGTGGTATCAGAGCATTTGCCACTGTGTGATGAAACGAGCTCCCTTCAAATCAAACAATGAAAAACCAAAGCACTCCATGTCAAAGGAAGGTTATGAACAGGAAATTATATTAGACAAAGTAACATTCAGGGCGGGTGTTTGATAAACAAACAAAGGCATGAAATCAGAAAAATTCAGTCACAATTAGCAGGGTACTTTATACACTATCAATCAAAACTGTGACACGCTGCCCATGTAATACTCCCCTAACTCTAAAAGAGTTAAATCTAAGAGTATATAATAGAGTGACAATGGTCCCACCCTTGACCTCCTCATGTGGTTGCTCATCATCTGAACTGCTGTGTTCGCTGCCCTGAACCTGTTCAGATTTTTGCTCATACACAGAAGAGAAGTTTTACTAGGCCAAGTGGTGTTCTTTTTATTTTTATTGTTGAGTGCGATTGATGGCTGAGTTTCAACAATGAGACATCCTAGGTTTGGTGAGTCTGATCAAGCTTGCGGGGTACCTTGGTGATGAGTCTAGTGGCCTCATTTGGATGAAATTGGTTGAGACTTGCCAATCCCTATAATTATAGAACTTACACATTTTAAACAATGCTACTGTCTAGTTTGACTGTTTAGGCCTTGAATAGCTTTACATCCTCCAGCCATGACTGTCTTTTGGTATTCCATTGAGAGCTCCTAGTCTTGGTGGTTGTTTTCGTATCCCATACTCAATTTTCAATAAAGAGGATTCTTAACTATAAAATATACTTTTATTGTGGATAGGAGTGATATGATGATGTTTATTAAAAGCATAAATCGGTGATCCTAATCAACAAGATAATAATGTTGATAAATGTTAAGTGGCAGAAAATTGACGATGATGATCAAGCTTGTAGCCCTTACCTTTGGTGTTCTATAGGACCTTTCTATATCTTTATGCATATGCTTGAGTAGAATGTAGTGCACATTAAGCCCATCTAAGTATCTGTATATCTATATTTTTGTTGTTTTCCACAAAGTGTGTATCTAGGTACACAGAATGTGTAATCTGTAACAAACATGCTTCAGAATCTGCTTGAACAAAGCAACATCTATACAAGGCATTGCTCTTGTTCAATTATTTTTTGGATTATTTCATTCCCTCAAAGAATGGGGCCATCACAATTCCGATGAGACAAATATTTGGATTAAAAAGAGACAGCACCTTGTTGTATCATGTAAAGGCAGCAAGGGGAATGCCTTTTGTCTTGAGAGCTCACTGCTGAACAATCTCTTGTCTACAAAAATTATAGAAACATTGAACAAGTCTATGAGATGGGTTAAATCATTGGTTTTCTTGTAGATCTATACATATACATAATGACAATGCCTGTAATGTTTTGGGATAATCTTGTATATTAGCATTTAATTCTGTTCTTTTGAGGAGAAGTCATTTAAGGTTACATGCTTGTTAGTTCAAAATTACACCTTCTTTGCTAAATTGGGGCATTTACTTGAAGATAGTAGTGGAGACAACAACCTATGTCTATGAGGTATCTTTTGTTGTCCTGATTTTAGGCTTTGGCTAAGATTACCTAGCGTTGTTTGACTGACTTGCAGGTGCATTGTGTTTGGAGATACCACCATTATTTTCTATTTCAAGCATTCTATTTACATTTTGCAGCCTTTTCCTGATCTCATATACAATTTTTGCAAGAAATGTAGTAATACGATTTTTTCACATTTTTTCTTTTGAATAGGCACAGTTCTGGTTGGACAGGTGTCAAGCACATATATTTCCTCCCCTGAGATCTCCATTTATCCCAATCTCTAATTATGTGTTATACAAATGCAGAAAAGTTGGTTCAATGAAGGAGTAAAAAAAAGCTTATGTTCCTGAGTAGCTTCTTGAGCCAGTTTCTTTGTGACATATTGCTAATTTACATGCCCTTTAAATTTGTTGTCAGTTGCTTATTTAGTCTCTGCAATTGAAGTCTTAAACACATATTACAGGTGATTTCTTTCACGCGGCACCAAATATTGACCACGCTCAGGACTTCGTACGAAAAGACATAAAAGAGTGGCTAAATTGGCTGCGGACTGATATTGGTTTTGATGGCTGGCGTCTTGATTTTGCCAGGTATTTCTTGTCTGAAGCTTCACATTTTTTACTTGGATCTCAGAAGATATCACTGGGTGTGATTTATTCCCACCCAAGTTGAGTATCTTTGACTTAGTAGCATACTTTCTGCAAGGAACATACCTTAGTGCAGTTGTCTACCAGACATGCACCCACTGCCATGGAAATGTTTTCTAAAGCTAGAAATTTGCTTAACATTGCAGAACTGTCCATCATTGTTGGTACTTTGAATTTCAAATCCCTTTCATTTCCTTTTCTTTTGATCTCAATTTTGCTTTATCAAATACTATTTTTATTTTCTTGAAAGAAAACAGTCTCTAAGCTTGTTCTTATGGAAAACAAAATCATATTTTTTTTGCCAGAGGTTTTTGGGGTGGCTATGTGAAAGAATACATTGAGGCATCAAATCCTGCTTTTTCTATTGGCGAATATTGGGATAGTTTGGCATATGAAGCTGGAAATTTGTGTTATAATCAAGGTAATTGCATTTCTAAAGAGGCAAGTGATTTAGACTAAGTTTTTCTTGTTGCTACTTGCATTTAGAAGCATAGCTTTGTGCTTTTACAGGTACAATAAAAATCACTGGAAAAGTCTGTCCCTTGCATATTTTTGGGAAAAACTCCAATTTGAATTTTTAATTGTATGATAAATATGAGTGTGCAAACTGAATCATAAATTGAATGTAGCACAGCAGATACATTTTTTTTTTCCATGAATAAAAAATATACTCCCAATGGTCTTTATATTACCCAGTGAAAAAGAAAATGTATAGGCACTAGCAGGGGGGATGGACTGCTGCATGTTAGATGATTTTTTGGGATGTCTTAAATAATATTCCTTTTCAACTGTGACCATGCTGACTAAAATTAAAGAGGGGTTCGACATAGAAAACAATATGATTTGCATGCAGAGAAACACGATGGTTCAAGGATGGCCACCCACCCTCTAGTTACTTAGCTAACTAATCACAGGGTATCTTGAGTACTTATCAATGCAAAATTTTGTCAGCACCTTCTTCTTTGAACCTGCTTAAACAAGCCTAAGAACTGCAGACTAAGACTGGGAACTGCTTTAAGTTGTTAACCTAGACAAAATAAAATGCATGTGTTGTATTTCTTCAAGAAAATTTTTTACAAACAATACAGGAGACACATTTAAAGATAAACATCTGCCCCACCGGCTAGCCTTCAATATTGTTTGACAATATCTCCAGTATCATCTATATGAGCCTGTCACCAGCAGACTTCAATGTCAAACACATTTGAACAAACTCGATTTGAATCATGAATATAGTCTATTGAGGTCATAGCAGCAAAAATCTTTTGGGGAAAAAATTGGCAAACCAAAAGTATAAGGATTTTTGAAAAAATTGGGAAAAAATCGGATTTAAAAAAAACGTAAAAAATTATAGAACAAGAGAAAAACTATTTTTTTTGAAATTGAAAGGCATTTCCATAGCATAGAGTTATATAGAGAAAATAAAATAAAGAGTTTAACTAATGAATTGTAAAAAATAGATTTTGTAGTTTATATTCATATTGCTAATTACATTGCATTGCACATCTTTCAAACTCAAAGCATTACTTCACATTGCATAACTAATAACTAGATGCTGATAGATGACAAAATTTCAATTACAATATAGTTTTACAAAGTCAACCTAAGCAGTTATGCAATTACTTCACATTGCATAACTAATAACTAGGAGCAGCTGCCAATTGCATTTGCTTTTTGTGGCATTCCATGAGACCACATTTCTTTGAGGCATTTTTTCAAATAGTTCATTGCCCCTTGTCTATGCTACCACATTTTTTTCATACATGTCTACCAAAGCATTTTATCAAATAGTTCACTGCCTTGCTGCTGTGGCTAAAAGTTTTGCTTGTCATGGCATTCCATCACCATGAGACCACATTTCTTTTAGGCATTTTTTCAAATAGTTCACTGCCTTATCTATGCTATTGCTTACTATTATGCTTTGATAGATTTTTTCCAAGCATCCATAGCTTGTTCGAAAGCACCTGTTTTAGGATTTTAGCCATAGCAGCAAGGCAGTGAACTGTTTAATAAAATGCTTTGGTAGACATGTATGAAAAATGTGGTAGCATAGACAGGGCAATGAAATTTAACATAGAAAAAAATAAGATCCATCAGTCAACATAGAATCTCGAGGAATCAAACTGCAAGAAGAAGATCAATCCCCCATTTGGGGATTTTTAAAGGTTAAGATAACTAGTTTAAGCCTAGGAAGGAGTGATACTACAAATATGTATAATACTTCATGCCATTAGTATGATTGTAAGGCATCCATACTTTGAACAGTCCATGACTCCATACATTCCAGATCAGGTCATCTGTCTCTTCTATAACGGCCATCTGATTAAAAACAATTAGCAGTCTGAGATCTTTAAAATTTAAATCCCTTTGTGCTGAGCAAGAGAAATGTGTTCTTTTGTTAGAATCTGTAGGATGTCCTAACAAGATAACTTTTCCTTCCTCTTATGGACCTATTTTAGAACTTTGACAAGATGTATAACTATCTATCTTTGAGTCTTTCTGAGGCTCAAAGAGGGAAATGAGTCTGTATGTTCCACTTTTCTTCCTGTATTTTCCAAATATGTTATCGGTATGTCATATTTAGTAGTTTGAGGCATAGTTCAACGGGGGTGAACACTTCCCTCCAATTCTGTTTTCGGAAATCTACAACTTAAATATCCTTGTTCATTCATGGAAAACTAATTTCTTTTATATACTTTCATCACAATCTGTTCAATAGTTTCCATTAAGTGTACCATCCAGATTCAACTGTACACCATTGCCATGCTCCTTCACCACTATGTGCAAATATAATTTTCCAATCTGCATAATAGTATTTCTTTCTATTGATATGCGGACTCTCTTTAGGACAGTATGCTTCTTCAAATGTTTCTCATGCCATAGGTTCCTATAGCATTGTGCCACTGACATAATTCATTTTACCAAATTTGTTATCATTAAGTAAATCTATTGTTCCAGTCCCTTTTCCAGGCTCTTCTTATCCCACAACCTGTTATCAACTGATATACAGAGCTCAAAATATAAAATTCTTTTTGGCAGTACATCAAAGGAAAAGTATGATTATTTGTCACGTTTTAGTTCTAGAGCCCAAAATATCAAAGGCAACTTCTTAGCTCTGCTCTTCATGTCAATTCTAAATGTCATGAGAAGTAATTTTGAATTGATCACTTGCCCATTTACAATTGTAAGGATTTGATTTCTAACATTAATCATGAACTTTTGTGATGTTTGTCTGTATCGGATATTAAACTGGACACTTATTCTTAAGTGGTTACTTAATGTTTGTCTCAAACTTAGCATCCTTTCTAAATTTCAAAATATTTCCAAGAGTTTCAAACGAATACAAACAACAAAAATATGGGACAGAGTACTGAGCACACCACACAAGTGGTGGTCTCTGTCATGTCCCCGAAATGGAACGTTAAAATAACTATATGTTGAAATGCAAATAAATAAAGTGACAAATTATGTATTTACAAATATTAACAATTTAATATTACTATAATTATAATCATAATCTAATATTATAGATATTAACAAAATAAGTATTAGCAATTTAACTATTATAATTATAATGCAACACAAGAAATTTTTTTGAATCTTTTTATAAAAAATATGAGAAATGGGTTTTTTAGAGAATGTCATTCTGAGTAGATCCAGATCGTCCTTTCTTTGAAAAACTACTTTTTTCACCAAAATGCAAGAACCCCTCAAAAATAGAATCTACGAAACAATTTTTTTGGGGAAAATCGAAAATATGGGGTTTATAGGTGCTCGTGTGCTAAAGAGAACTAGATTGTTTGTTTTTTAAAAAAATAAGTTATTCTTGAAAAAGATGGATTTTTTTGAGAAGTAGAAGTAGTAGAGGTAAAGAGGCAAATTTTTTGAATCTTTTCTATGAAAAATTTGAGAAATGGGTTTTGTAGAGAATGCCGTTCTAAGTAGACCCAAATCGTCCTTTATTCGAAAAACCAAATTTTCACTTAACAAAAAAATAAGGTTCACAAAAGGGCGATAGGAAATATGCGTAGAAAATGGACAACTACAGGTCAACCCATAATTGTAGTCACTAAAGTTTATTGATGGCCCACGAAAGCTCAAACACAAGCAGTTTCCTAAGTGCGGCTATAACTCAACGAAAAATCAAGTATCACATAAGGCGATAGAAAATATGCGTACATAATGGACAACTACAGTACAATCCACAATTGTAGTCACCAAAGTTGATCGATGGCCCAAGAAAACTCAAACACGAGCGTTTTCCTAAATACAAGTATAACTCAACAAAAATGAAGGTTCGCGAAAAGCAATAGAAAATACATGTATAGAATGCACAATTACAGAGTAATCCACAAGTGTAGTCACCAAGGTTCATTGATGGCCCTCGAAAGCTCAAACATGAGCGGTTTCTTAAATGCGGCTATAACTCAACAAAAAATGAAGGTTCATGAAAAGCGATAGAAAATATGTGTACAAAATGGAAAACTACAGTGCAATTCACAATCGTAGTCACCAAAGTTGATTGATGGCCCACGAAAACTCAAGCATGAGCGGTTTCCTAAGTGCGGCTATAATTCAATGAAAAATGATGGTTTGCAAAAGGCAATAGAGAATACATTTATAGAATGCACAACTAAAGTGTAATCCACAAGCATAGTTACAAAAGTTGATCGATGGCCCACAAAAAGTCAAACTCGAGTGGTTTCCTAAATGTGGCTATAACTCAACAAAAATTGAAGGTTCGTGAAAGGCAATAGAAAACACACGTACAAAATGGACAACTACAATGCAATCCACAAGCATAATCACCAAAGTTGATTGATGGCCCACGAAAACTCAAACAAGAGTGTAATCCATAATCATAGTCACTAAAGTTGAACTATGGCAATTAAAAATATGCTTACAAAATGCACAACTACAGTACAATCAACAATCATAGTCACCAAGCATGAGCAGTTTCCTCAATGTGCCTATAACCCAACAAAAATGAAGGTTCATGAAAGGTGATAGAAAATATGTGTATAGAATGGAAAACTATAGTGCAATCCACAATCATAGTCACCAAAGTTGATAGATGGCCCACAAAAACTCAAACATGAGCGGTTTCCCAAATGTGGCTATAACTTAACAAAAAATGAAGGTTCATGAAAGGCGATTTGAAAATATGTGTACAAAATTGGAAACTATAGTGCAATCCACAATCGTAGTCACCAAACTTAATCGTGGCACACAAACACTCAAACACGAACATTTTCCTAAATGTGGCTATAACTCAACAAAAATTAAGGGTTCATGAAAGGCGATTAAAAATATGCATACATAATGCACAACTATAGTACAATCCACAATCGTGGTCACCAAAGTTAACCAATGGCCAACAAAAACTCAAACATGAATGGTTTCCTAAATGTGGCTATAACTTAACAAAAAATGAATGTTTTTGAAAGGCGATAGAAAATATGTGTATATAATGCACAACTAGAGTATAATCCACAAGTGTAGTCACCAAAGTTGATCAATGGCTCACGAAAACTCAAATTCGAGTGGTTTCCTAAATGCGGCTATAACTCAACAAAAAATGAAGGTTCGCGAAAGGCGATACAAAATATGGTTATAACTAAACAAAAAATGAATGTTTATGAAAGGAGATTAAGAATATGTGTGCAAAATGCACAACTATAGTACAATCCACAATCATAGTCACCAAAGTTGATCGATGGCCCACGAAAACTCAAATACAAGCGGTTTCCTAAATGCAACTATCACTCAATAAAAAATGAATGTTCACAAAATGTGATAGAAAATACGCATACAGAATGGACAACTACAGTGCAATCCACAATCGTTGTCACCAAAGTTGATCGATGGCCAACGAAAATTCAAACACGAGTGTTTTCCTAAATGCGGCTATAACTGAATGAAAAATGAATGTTTGTGAAAGGCAATAGAAAATACACTTATAGAATGCACAACTACAGTGTAATCCGCAATTGTAGTCACCAAAGTTGATCGATTGTCCACGAAAACTCAAACACGAGAGTTTTCCTAAATGAGGCTATAACTAAACAAAAAATGAAGGTTCATGAAAGGCTATAGAAAATATGTGTATAGAATGGACAACTACAGTGCAATCCACAATCGTAGACACAAAGGTTGATCGATGGCGATATAAGTCACCGAAAATAGAAGGTTCGCGAAATGCGATAGAAAATATGCGTACATAATGGACAACTACAATGCTATCCACAATCATAGTCACCAAAGTTGATCGAAGAGGATTATAACTGGATAAATCTTATCCATTTTCATTGGAAACTAGGAATTGACGGATTTTCCATCGGACTTATTTTATTAACGACATTTGTAACTACTTTAGCTACTTTAGCTGCTTGGCCCGTTAATCGAAATCCACGATTATTGCATTTCTTGATGTTGGCAATGTATAGTGGCCACTTGGGATTATATGCTTCTCGAGATATTCTACTTTTCTTTCTCATGTGGGAGTTGGAACTAATTCCTGTTTACCTACTTTTATACATGTGGGGAAAAAGATGTCTATAATGAAAACTCAAACTCGCCGGTTTCCTAAATGCAGCTATAACTCAACAAAAAATGAAGGTTCGCAAAATTCGATAGAAAATACACGTACAAAATGGATAACTACAGTGCAATGCACAACCGTAGTCACCAAAGTTGATCAATGGACCACGAAAAACTCAAATACAAGCGGTTTCCTCAGTGTGGCTATAACTCAAAGAAAAATGAAGCTTTGAGGAAGGCGATAGAAAATACGCGTATAGAATGCACAACTACAGTGTAATCTACAATTGTAGTCACTAATGTTGATTGATGGCCTACGAAAACTCAAACACGAGCAGTTTCCTATGTGCGGCTATAACTCAACAAAAAATGATAGTAGTCACCAAAGTTGATCGATGGCCCACTATAACTCAAACACAAGCGGTTTCATAAATGCGGGTATAATAATTCAACAAAAAAAGGTTCACAAAAGGTGATAGAAAATACGCATACAAAATGCACAATTTGTTGTGACCTTTTCACACATCGCCCCATTCAAAATGGGGACCCCTAATTTTCGCTCCATTCTGGTCTTTTGGCTTTGGTTTTTTCTCTCTGTCTGTTTGTCTCTTTTCTCTGGTTTTCCTTTCGAGGGACGTGCCCGCCATTGAGCTTAAATGTTAAATTTTGGCCAAGTCTGAAAATTAGGGTTTGTACTTTTCTGGTCATTCTGAGGTCAAGTGAAGTGAATAAATTGAAAATTGAGACTAACGTTGCTGTTAGTGTGCTTCCAGCAGGCCCTCAGCAAAATTCCATCAGATTTTGGCAACTTACTATTTTTAGTAAGTGTGCAATTCCGGGTGTTCCGTCAACATTCTTGACATTCCGATAGTCACGCCACATCCACAACACATCAAGCTGCTCACTGGAAAAATTTGAACGAAAACATACAACTTTCTATTTTTAGCAGTTCAGCTTTCGAGGCGGATTTCAAGGCTTATATGTAGAGGTTTTCGGCGCATGTCTGGAGATTCCTTCTGGGTTTTCAGAGACCTTCGCGACGGTGTAACATGCAAAGCGAGATAACAACTTTCAAAGTTCAGCCTTCCGAGGCTATTTTTAGGGTTTGCATGTCAGGATTTTCTTTGCATGTCTGCATATTCCTTATGGGTTTTCCGAGAGCTTCGCAGTGATGTGACATGCAAAGCAAGATAGTCACTTGTTTGGGAACTTACTATTTTTAGCAGATGCATTCCGACAGCCGCCTCCCAGCACTTCAGAATCACAAACTGATCGCGATGCAACAGAAACGAGAACAAACGGATGTCGTTTGGTATACATGCAAGCCAAATTAGGGTTTCCAACTTCGGGACCCAAAAAGAGGGGCAAAAAGTCGGAATTTTCGAAAACCGGTGTATACCACCGCGATCAGCATCTTTCAAGCTATCCGCTGGTAAAATTTGAAGACAAACGGAGCACTTACTATTTATAGTAAGTCATTTCAAAACTGGCTAAAAATAGTAAATCAACGTCAGGCGCCGGTTTCAACAGGCAGGTCACCCGATGAGGAGCACGTCATTCGAATTTCAAGTTAATCGGAGTTGTGGAAGTACCAAAATCAGGCAATTGCTATAAATAGTAAACCACCTCCAGAAACACGCCAAAAATAGCAGGTCATCACGAAGTCTCAGTAGGAACAAGTCAAGCAGGTGATGACGACCCCATGGCGCAAATTTCAAGACAAACGGAGCTGTGGAGAATAGAAAATCAGACACTTACTATTTTTAGCAGGCTAGAATGGAGGAATTAGGGTTTCCCCAAATTCAAGAATGGAACACGAAAGTCGGGCAGAAGCAGCGTCTAGTCACGATCACCACACTTCAGGCATTCAACACGTGAAATTTGAACTCATTTTGAGCAGTTACTATTTTTAGTAGGTTGCTAAAATAGCAGGTAAATGCAAGCACCAGGCGCCAACGGCCCAATCATGTCACCAGGATCTGAACAAAGTTAAAATCAAGCCTTTTAGAATTGGGAATCAGCTCGAAATGAAAAATTTGGGAATTTTCTAAAAATAGAAAATTAGGGCAAGTCAGGGCTGGCATGAACAAATCGTTCCAAGTTTGACGAAACTATAAAGAGTTCACTAAGCCTGAGAAAATTTGAAGTCCAACATCGAAATCCACCTTGAAGAGCCGAAGACAGATGAAAATGCTACTAAGTCTAGAAAATTGGAAGCTTGCCTAGGCAAATGCGCCCCAAGTTGATAGGAATGGCTTGAAATTTTCTAAGTGTAAAAATTGAAAGCTCAAGCTATGATTTGCGCCTTTGCTAGAAGAGTGGACCTTGAAATTTTCCAAGTCTTGAAATTTGAAGCTCCAAGGGCAAAATGCGCCCAAGTTTGAAAGATGCCATGAGGAAATTTTCTAAGTGTAAAAAAATTAGAAGCTTAAGCCCCCATTTGCGCCCTTGAAAGAAGATGGAGTTAAGAGTTCATTAAGTGTTACAAATTTGAAGTACCACCTGCCAAATGCGCCTTGACTTGTGGAAGGTTGAAGAAAATTGTCTAAAGCATTCAAATTTAAAGAAGACCCTCCTAGATGCGCCCAAGGTCATGGGAAGAGTATAAAATATTCTAAGGCTTTTGAACTCAAAGCACAGGGTCTAAAATGCGCCCTTGAGGTTGAAAATTGATAGAAAAAATTCTAAGTCATGAAAAATGAAAGCTCAGGGGCAGAATGGCGCCCAAGACAAGCTGGAGGAAGCTTGAAGATATTCTAAGTATTAGAAATTTGAAGTATCACCCTCCAAGTGCGCCCTTGAAGTGAGAAGAAGTTGAAAAGGCTCTAAGTTTTCAAACTGAAAGTAGGTCCCTTCAAATGCACCTTGCTTTGCATGGAGAGGTTGAAAATATTTTAAATTTGAAGTCCCCACCCCTAAATGCGCCCCTCATGGAAATATCAACTAGGAAAAAATTCTAAGTCTGGAAACTGGAAGTAGGGGGTCCCATATGCACCCATCCAGTGAAGAGGCCTATGAATTGTCTAAGGCGTTGAGATTGGAAGTTCCCCTAGCAAAATGCGTCCATCATGAAGGGAGGAGTTGATAAAATTTGTAAGTCATTTAAAATGGAAGCACTGCACCTTAAATGCGCCCATGCAGAGAGGAAAGGTCAAAGCAAGAATATTCAAGGCGTTGAAGGCATGTGAAGACAAAAAGGGAAAAGGACAACACATATGCAAAAAGGACAAAAGTATCCATGCAAGGAGGAAGCTACAAATTTTTTTTTTCTAAGTGCTCAAACTAGAACCATGACCCCTCAAATGCGCCCACCAAGTTGAAGAAGATAAGTTAAAAATTTCTAAGTGTTGGCAATTGGAAGTATAGAACCTCAAATGCGCCCTAGTAGAGGAGGCTGAGTTGAAGATTTTTCTAAGTATGGAAAGTGGAAGTGCTACCTAGCAAATGCGCCCTAAGGAACAAAATGCATGAAATTTTTTCTAAGTATTGGTAAATGGCAGGAGGCCCGTCAAAAGGCGCCCACCTTGTGAAGGATGCTTGAAAATCATCTAAGGCATCATGATTGAAAGGAGGACCCCTAGATGCGCTTGACTTGTGTGAGTTAGTGAAAAAAATTTCTAAGGATGAAAAAAAATTAAAGAGGACTTAGTCGAATGCGCCCTTGACTTGGAGGGGCCTTGGAAAATTTTCTTAGTGTCTAAAATGGAAGTATGACCCTAAAAATGCGCCCATTTCAAAAGAAGAGGTGAGAAAATTATTCTAAGTGTTTGCTAATGGCAGGAGAAAAACTCAAATGCGCCCAAGCTGGTGATGACATGTTAGAAATTTTTCTAAGTATCAAAAGTTCACCTCTAGAGAAAGTACGCTCAGACTTGAGTGGATGATGAAATTTGTTCGGGCATGAATAAGGTTGGCGAGAGGAGGTCAAAGGGTGCCAGCTTCGCGAGGTTGATCAAAATCTTCAAGTCAAAGCAAGGAAATACTTCAAGATCGAAAAACAAGAATAAATTTGTTGAAAATTATTTTCTAAGGTTCAAAATTCAAGAAAAATTAAATGAACCCGTTCGTTGTATACCCATGAATTCGACACGTTCTGAAGAAAATTTTCTTCTGGGTATTGAGGATCCTCGACAGAGAGTTGATTTTAAAGCCTTTAACACTTCGCCGAAGCTTTCAGGATAAAGATTTTGATGGGCACCGGATTGACGAATTTCCTGGGGAAAATTTGAAAAAATTTTCTAAGGCAAAGTGAAGAAAATGTGTTTTTTAAGGTAAAATGCTCCAGACGATGAATTTGAAAGGAACTGCCTAGGTGAATTTGCTCAAATTCTTCGTGAGGATAATCTTCTCAAGTCAGGGATGCATAAGATCAAGTCGTCAACACCTCAGCTGATGAAATAAATTTCTTGAGGAATATGCAGTGGAAGCTAACACTTTCAAAGATGATTTTAAAAATGCATCTCTAAAATGTGCCCCCAGGAAGGAGAAATTTGGCTAAGGCATTAAGAATTTAAGACAAAAGTTGTGCTGGAGGAAAATGATGAACCCTATCAGATGAAGAGATCACTCAAACCTCAAAGATCGGAGCATGAGAACCAGGTAAGTAAGTTGAGTTTATATTATGAGGTGTTCTGATGCTCTTCTCTTTGCTTGTTTTGCAGGGTGAACACTGAGGCCGTGGCACGATGACTTGGAGTAAAGAAGAAAATAGTCCAAGATGATAAATCAAGAAGGAAGAAAAGTTGCAAGAAATGGCTAAGTGTTGGAATTTCTCCTCAAAACCTAGTATGCTCCCAACGCAGTCAGGCGAGTGGCAGGCGGGAATGATTGAATCCAAGAAAATCTTTCAAGTAAAAGATGAAGGCTCGGGCGTTGAAAAGTTGAAGAACAACATCAAGGAGGAAAATCATCTTCGAGCAGGAAAAAGAAAGTTGTAGGCTTGATGTTCAAGAATTTGAAACAGTGGCAACCAGACTCATCCGGCTTGCAGTCAAGAAGAAGATCAAGAGCAGTGTGAATGCGTTTCCAGACGAGAATCTTTTGGAAGATGGACATTAATGGCTCATTTATTACCCCACTCCTCTTGGTGGCGGTTTTTATGGTGAATCTTGTTTAGGGCTGAGGTGGCACAATCTAGGCCATCCAGCCAATTGTAATCTGAGCCGTCCTTTGGACTTGGCCAGCTATAAAAGGGGCATCCCCCCTCATTTGTAAATTAATTAGATCAGAGTTAGGATAGCAGAGAAGGAGTAGAGAGAAATTGATAGAGTAGAAAGTAGAATAGTGTGATAGTATAGTTTAGATTGAAAAGGAAGGAAAGTCTTCCCTTTGAATACTTTGTAAGAAGTTGTCGTGAATGCTTTCATAATAAAAGAATTTTTCATTGATGGTGATTTCTTCTTTGTTATGAGTAGTTGTCGAGGCTTCTTCGTCCTTCCAATTCACGTAGCATCTTGAAGTAGCTTAAAGTAAAGTAAATTTCATTTCATGCAAGTACTTAGTAATTGTGGAATGTGGTGCTCGATTTGAACAAGACTTCGCTCGTCCATACCACTAGCGGGCTCGCTGACGGTGGGTTCACCCTGCGTGGTCAACTGGATTTACTCATCAAACTTAACTTCGATTGTGATTCAAGTGTTTGTATGCATCGTCTTGATGGCACTTGCATGTTGAGTTATAATTTGAACATCTTTCGCCACTCCTCTGAAGATTGCACCGGTTTTGTGGAAGCTGCGAAGCGAGGCAAAGCAAGGCCCGGTTGAAGTCTATAAGAATTGATCGCCATGTCCCACGCCTTAGAGTAGAACATAAACTTCTTAGGCCCTACACCCATTTAATTTCAGTTCATTTCCGGTTAGGATTAGGAAACTTGTGCTCACTTGCCAAATCATTTGAATTACACGAAAGCCCTTAGTCTGCTGTTTGTTGTCAACTGTCGAACAATTGTGTAAGTCCCCTTGAAATACCAGCAAAATCACATCAAGCCAACTGAGACTATTCGCACTAAAGGAACCTTGGAGTTAAATGTATGACCTATCTCGCAATCTTAGCATGCAGGAAACTTTGTTCAAGAGAGGATAGAGTAGCCGTTGGCGACTTTATTCTGTGTTGGTGCGGTCACGAAAATGATGTCAACACAACTATAGTGCAATTTGTAACCGTAGTCACGAAAGTTTATTGATGGCCTATGAAAACTCAAACACGAGCAGTTTCCTATGTGCGGTCATAACTCAACTAAAAATGAAGGTTCACAAAAGGTGATAGAAAATACGCATACAAAATGGACAACTACAATGAAATCCACAATTGTAGTCACCAAAGTTGATTGATGGCCCCATAAAAACTCAAACACGAGCGGTTTCCTAAATGCGGCTATAAGTCACCAAAAAATGAAGGTTCACAATAGGTGATAGAAAATAACGCGTATGAAATGGACAACTACAGTTCAATCCACAATCGTAGTCTCCAAAGTTGATCGATGGCCCACGAAAACCCAAATGTTTTCCTAAATGTGGCTATAACTCAACAAAAAATGAAGGTTCGTGAAAGGTGATAGAAAATACGTGTATAGAATGCACAACTATAGTGTAATCCACCAACATTGTCACCAAACTTTATCGATGGCCCAGGAAAACTCAAACTCAAGTGGTTTCCTAAATGCAGCTATCACTCAACAAAAAATGAAGGTTCGTGAAAGGTGATAGAAAATACACGTACATAATGGACAACTGTAGTGCAATCCACAATCGTTGTCACCAAAGTTGAACGATGGCCCACGGAAACTCAAATATGAACAGTTTCCTAAGTGCAGCCATAACTTAATTAAAAATGAAGGTTCGCCATTAGTAAATCTATGAGCATTTAGTTTCCATGCATGATTAGTTGATGTAAAGTGAAACAAGTGTCAAGGATTTGGAAATATGCAAGAATTTTTGGAAGGTGAACTGCCAAGACATTACCATTGAAATGTTATCACTGAAATTTAACATATCTAAAAATAAGATTTATATATCTTCTTCCAATTGGTCAATTCCTCATATATGTATGGAATCTTCATGGTTTATGCTTTGCCTAAGTTCAATAACGTGATAGTGATATTCAATAATAAGAAATGCATCTTATATAACTTCAAGGAACTATGAATCTATATCATCTTTGCCTCAAAGGTATATAGGTTAACAATAGGGTTATTAGGAAAATCTCTCCCTATGTATGAAAGGAAAGAGAGCACCTAGGACTTAAACCAATTAGAAGTGAATCAATATCTTTACAAATCCATTCATCTTGAGAATTAATTTGCATAGCCATCATCTACCTGAATGCCCCCAGTTTGCCTACACTGATAGGACCATTATCCTCATTAAAAAGCTCATAGCACATAGCTGAATTGTATGTGTTATTGTTTCACGATTGTCCCTGATCATCCAAGAGTCGCCCAACTTTTTGATGGCATAATCAAAGAAAATTGCTTTTCAACTCATATGTCTATGGAAGTGAATGAATTGATGGCTAATGCGATTATTCTGTGGAAGCAAGGTGAGTAGTAAGTCCTACATGTTTGTTTTCATTTCTTGGTAGACATGCCAGCAAAAAAATGTCTGGGTTTTGAGCACATTCACATTAGTTCATAATGATTAATGATTCTCTTTTTTCCTTCATGTAGATGCTCATCGTCAACGCATTATTAATTGGATAAATGCTACACAAGGTACTTCATCAGCATTTGATGTAACTACAAAGGTATTTATCACTGAATTTCTATCTTATTCTAGACTTGTATATTTATCCTGTTTTCAGTCATTTACACCATTTGTGTTAGAGATGGGAAAAAAGTTTTCATCTTAGCATTAATCAAGTACTGGGAGGTACAGTTTGCATGAGAAATATTTTACCCTGATGATGATCATGGAGTATGATCCAAAACATTGATGGGGAATTTTTTTTACATAGTCAAATGATAAATCCATAAATATACCAAGCTAAAATATTTACTTGAAGAAAATGTTTGCTGTAAGGACACTAGAGGGACTGTATAGCAGTGACCGTCTATTGTTAAATAAAGAATAAACTGGTTTAATTCTGTTCTGGCAACTAAAGCTAGCTGGACAAGGATCACAAATACCCAACAGATTCCAAGAGAAAATTTGAGAAGGGAAGGAATGGTGGAAGTTGATTGAGAGTAAGAGAAATGCAGTGGCATTAGACATCTTAAAGATAGAATTTAACTTGTGATTCATGCCTGAGATCTGCTTGATGCTAATGCCATTGACTGCAGTGGTTTCACTTTGAGCAGGAAGGTGGCTTTTAAATATGAAAGGAAGATGATTATTAAAATATGCAGGATTGTTCTAAGTTGTAGAAAATATTATATAAGTTAATTTCTATTGGCAGACCGATAAAGGAACTTAATATTTTTGTGGAAGAGCTTAAATGTATTGGTTTGCTTCCTTTTTACAGAAATGGTGTATGAGAATGACAGTTTGAAAGCTATCAGTATCTTCCAATTAATGTGAATATGTTGGCTATTTGTATTCGTTTCTTGACCACATATGTTAGTGATCCACAGCTGTATTGTATTTTTGTATTTGTTCCTTCCCTTTTTGGTCCTTTCTAGGATTTTCTCTTCCTTGAAATTTCTATTGCATACTGATATGCTTTCAAATCCCATTGAACTACTTTTGGTCACCCATGGACATTAATATAATTGCTTTCTTTCTTTCTTTGATGAATATAGAGTATCACCTCCAAACCTATATCATCTTTGGTTAGAAAACTTTGGATTTTTCCTACATTGTATCCATCCCAGACATTTCTACAGTATATCAACTTCCTCTTTTTGTGTATTGTGTTCTTTATTAGAACAGAAAAAAAGTATAGATTTAGTTTGTTAAAATCTATAACA
Source organism: Sequoia sempervirens (assembly GCA_007258455.2). Taxonomy (NCBI): domain Eukaryota; kingdom Viridiplantae; phylum Streptophyta; class Pinopsida; order Cupressales; family Cupressaceae; genus Sequoia; species Sequoia sempervirens. Next base: position 264,578 of record VDFB02334753.1, on the reverse strand, counting down.
GTTTGATTGATTGCACATCTGTTTTATGCCACTCTAAAACTAATACAGATGATGAGTTGATTATACTCCTTTTGTTTAGTTCTCTACTTATTCTGCTCTTATGCTTTATACCATAGTACAAGGATTCACAACACTCCACAGATCCATAATCCTAATTGAAATAAAAAATCTCTCCACGCATCTGGTCCATAGACAGGATTATGTATTAAGGATGGGATAACTAATCACTTTTGATCTGTAATACACTATTAGCAATTCTCTATTCTCTCAAGTCTCAAGTGCACAAGTAGGGAGTTTGCTTACACAAAGCAATCAGGAAAACTAATAGTATTTTGTTTCTGTTTACAATCTCAGGGAATTTTGCATTCTGCATTGCACAATCAATACTGGAGGTTGATTGATCCTCAAGGAAAGCCGACTGGTGTAATGGGATGGTGGCCTTCACGGGCAGTTACATTTTTAGAGAACCATGACACAGGTTCAACACAGGTCTCTTTCTCTCATGGATAGATCAGCACCATTATTTTATTCCGGAATTGGCTAGAATTTAGGTTTTTAAGATTCTCACACTGTGTTCCAAGATGCATGCAATAAAAAATTCAATTGCCTTAAAAGCATCAGACATTTAACCATATTTTTATTGTTTTCCTTTCATCTTAATTTCTCAAGGATTAGTGGTTTTATTATTCATATTATCATTATTATTATTTTTTAAAATTATAAGTTTCAGTTTTCTAGGTTGGTTGTTTGTTCCTTTGCATTCTATCACATTTTTTATAATAATCAAACTGTTTTCTAGATAACTCCCTTCGTGAAATATTTGAGACTAAATAATGGCATATATATAACAGTACCGATTTATCCTCAAGAGGCATCGGAACATATGAGAATTTCTTCCCCTTAATTTTTTGAAAGTCAAAAACTTCAGACAGAAGAACTAAGTTACCGGTTCGGTTTTGGGTTCGGGTTTGGGTTCGAGAACCCGGTTCGCCGGTTCGGGAAAAAAATTTTTGGGTTTGGGTTTGTTTTGGGTTCGGTAATACAAAAACATATAAAAATCAGAAATATATACATATTTGCAGCAGTATTTAAGTTCAGAATACACCACCATATTAATAGTCAAATAACATAGCAAAAATACACCACCACGTTATACTCAAAAGTCAAATGTCATGGTATAGAATTATAAATTAAAGTTCAAACTTCAAACATAAAAATGTCAAGTGTTTACAATGTCAATCTGAATCATATGGGTCATAAAAAAAAGCAGCATCATTAGCAACATTAGATGCTACATTTTGTGTAGAACCACAAAGAGCATTAGTGGCACTCGCACAAGCACTGCCACTAGCACCGACACTAGCACTGACACTACCACTCTCATGCTCAGTAGTTGCTTCAGGCTGATAGTCATCATCAATATCAAGTGCAGCTAAGTGACTTGTGGAAGCATCCAAGTCAAGCTGCTCTGGCTCAATATCCCACCTCCTTGTGTCTCCTTCTTTGTAGGAACTATGTTTGTGTGTAAGGAGGCGCAAGTTTGAATGCACATACACCAAGTCCTCAGCCTTTTTTGAATGTAGCCTATTGCGTTTTATTGAGTGGATGAAGGAGTATGTGCTCCAATTCCTCTCAGAAGAGGATGAACTAGCAACCTATTAAGACCAAATTAAATTAATAAATAGTTAAGAGTTACAAAAATTAACTAAACAAATTATTAATTAATTAAAATTAAAATTACAAATATAAATTATAAAACTTACTTGGGATAAAACTTTTATTGCAATAGGTTGGAGGTGCATGTATTCTTGCCCATGGAAGTACCACCAACTATGAGCAGCCACCCTACACTTGTCTCAAAGAGCATCCATATTCTGATCAACACTCCCAGAGCATGCAAAAGCCATAAACTCAACCCTCACTCGATCACGTTGGTCACGATCACTGAAGATTCTACGAATTGCTGCCTTGTACCCTTGGGCCACTTCACCATCCCTATATGGAGCAACTCTTGATGAAGTAGAAAGTATCTCAGGGCTATAATATTTGGGACTCAATGCAAAAGCGAGAAGATGCAAGGGAGTGGTCATTTTGTTCCATCTATCAACCATGATTTCCTGTAGCTCTTTGAAGAATTTTTCTTCAGGATCTTCCTCTTTTGCATTGATGATGGATCTCATCTTCTCAATCATTGAGTCGATACCATCATATACTTCGCCCAAACAAGGTCTATCCAAGTCAGTGTAACGGATCATGCTCAGTATGGGCTCGGTGAAACTGACGAGATACTCAACACGATCCCACCAACCATCATCTAGGATCCTTTGCTTGATCCTATTTGCCCTTTCATTGCTAGATTGCCTCCATACAACCCAATTAGGGCTGATTACCATGGCACATAGTGCCTCACGAACCTTTATAAGTCGTCTCAACACAATTGTGTTGGAGGCAAAACGGGTCTCGGCAACCTGTTTGAAAATCAAAATTAAAATTAAAATATAATTTAAATATACAAAATCAAAATTTAAAAATTAAAATTAAAAGAAAATTCAAAAATTTAAAAATATTGAGAATTAACTTACCTTCAACAACTCCAATTTAGAGAATTGTCTAAATATTCCTTGCGTCATATGGTGGTTGGTGACAAACATTTGGATGTCTTCGCCCTCGGCATACACCTGTTTGATCCATTCAATTTTGGATCCAATTTTTTGTAGCATTAGATTGAGGGAGTGGACAGCACAAGGTGTCCAAAAAATGTGTGGATACTTCTCCTCAACCAATAACCCAGCAGCCCTACAATTTTTGGCATTGTCGGTTACAACTTGCACAACATTTTGATGGCCCACTTCTTCAATAGCTTGGCAAAGGATGTCAGCAATAAATGGACCATCTTTCACCTGTCCTTCACAATCCACTGCTCTCAAAAACATTGCCCCTTTAGGGGACACAGCAATAACATTGATCAATGGGCGATTTCTTGCATCTTTCCATCCATCAGAAACTATGGTCACCCCTGTTTCGATCCACGAATCCCTTATGGGCTTCAAAGAGTCTGCTACATGTTTCACCTCTTTCTCCAATAAGGTGCAACGCACCTTCTCAAAACCTGGGCCCTTATACCCCTTTGGAGCCTCATTAATAGATTTCACCATTTTTTGCCAATATGGTGAACGAACAACATTGAATGCCAATCCATTGGCATAGACACATCTTGCTATGTCTTGATCAGCAATCTCTCTTGCCTCATTCTGAAATGAAGCTTCCAACGGTCCCTTAGATCTTTTATTTGAAGAGGGCATGGTTTGCTCTTGAGGGATGTCCATAAATGGATGGCTTTCTGTAGGTGGAAAATAAGAAGGTGGTGTAGGGGGTTTCATGGTTCGAGATCCTTTCTTCAAAGGATGGCTTGTTTTACCACCGGTTGTTTTTTGGTCTGCCTTTTCTTGCTCAGCAATATATTTCAACACTATATGTTCTGGAATGCCTGCGTTGTTTTCACCTGGACAATTTTTGATGCCTGTTTCAGGGATCCCGCACAAGTGCCCTTTTACTCGACTGTATGAGCTCGAATATTGAACATTGCAATGACTACAAATCCAAACATATCCTCCACCACCTGGAAGTTGCTGAACCATTTCTACATATTTCCAAAGGGGAGAGGCTGGGTTTATTTTGAAACGAGATTGGATTGAGCCTGAGGAGGTACCGGTTGCCATTGTAATACGGAATAGTGAATACCTAAGGCACAACATATTGAAATTTTGGTATTGATTCATTGAATTTGAAACTAAAAGACTTAATTAATTTCAAAAAAATGAAAAAATTGAACATGTGTTATAGACATTTAGAAGAATGAAAAGTAAAACAAAACAATAATTAAAAAGCAAAACAAAAGAGTTGAAGTTCATTTGTGAAAAAAAATGTAAAAAAAATAATCAAAAAACTTCAAAAGACCTACCTCTTTTGAAGAAATCTTGCTCTACGATCTTCTTAGCAACGAATAGACACTTGCAAGTGCTTAGGAATAGCACAACAATCAACTTTGAACAATCTACGATCAGCCTTCAAGTCTATTCTAGCTTGTGCAAGCAAAAGAGAAAGTTCAGCAATGGAGGCAAAAAATCTTTTTTTCTCATTCACAAATTGGTAAATGAGTTTCACTTTACCTATTTCATGTTTTTTAGGAAAGTATTAGGGTTAGAAATAATAAAAAAGTCCCTAAAAGTCAAAAACGAGTCAAAAAAGTCTTTAAAAAATGAAAAAAAATTTGAAAAAATGCGCCCAGGCGCGGAATAGAACCCGGGTTCGAACCGGGTTTGAAATTTTCGAACCCTGTCCGGACCCACAGTCGTGGGTCCGGACCCTGGCCGAACCCACAGTCCAAAATACGGACCCAGGGTGAATTTCTTCGAACCGGACCCAAATTCCGAACCCGGATCGAACCCGAATCTAACCCAGGGCCTTCCTGAGCGAATCCGGTAACTTAGCAGAAGAAGATCTAAAACTTGCTATTTGTGCTTTCAAGATCAGCTTTCATCTTTTGATGATAGTAAGCTTCACATTACTGTTCCTTCTGATACCACTAGTTATGTTCTCTTTCTAATAAAACATTAATGTTTATTGATATATATGCCTGTGGATGCATTAGCCTAGACACTTGAAAATTGTTCTGCATTGAAATGGTTGATCTCTTTGTAAAAGATCACCCTAATATTCATATTTCTCTCTCTTCTATGAGTGTCTGAACTCCTGAAATGTTGAAGGATGGTCCTCTGCAGTATTCATAGAGCACTAAATGCATGCTTTGGTTCTAAGATAAAATAGTTTTTAACTGTTATTTTTTGAATAAATATAATATAAAAGGAAAGTACACTGCTTCTGAAAATGTTTGACTGTATGTAAATGTTCCTTCCAGCATCAAAACACCATTTGAGCAATGCTATGTATTTTGCATAGCCATCTTCCGAGTTGGATTGTATGTACCTCATCTCATACAGAGGGATATCCTCAAAATAAATTTCTGCTTTGATTGTCAGTGGGTAGGTTTTGGATTCTTGATATCCAATCTCAGACTCTGCTTTTCAATTTCATATTGCAGTCCTCCTAATTAGCTTCTTGTTGAACTGATAATGAAAAATGAAGGGAAAAGAAGGAAAAAATAAGTTAAATTATATTCCAGGATGATTGTTTCCTTTTGCCCATTGTCTATAGATATTCTGCAATTGACTTAGGGGCTGCTTCCCTGTATGTGATGCTTCCATACAATTGATGACCCTTGAACTAAGGCAGATATTCCTCCAACAGTTAACCAATTATGGATATGTTAGAGAATAAAACACTTGATTGAATTTAATAGCAAGAAATATCACAAAAAAATAGGAAAACATAGAGAATGATCAGCAACACCAATATACTATGGAGAAACCCACTTTGGGTGAAAACTCTTGCAAAATGTGAGTATATCTCACTTAGAAATCACTCCAATGGCACTTACAATCTGGTTGAAGCTTCTTGGTCTTGAGCAACAAACATGAAACAACTGGTTGCAGCTTCTCAATATCCTACAATTTCTTTACTAAAATGCTTGCAACAGTCACTAGAAAGTTAGCTACTCTGAATGCCCCAAGTGTTCTTGATGCTGAATTCAAGCTTACAATGCGTATATAAAGTGTTAAAAAGCTGCTGGAAGTCAAATCAATCAAAGAAATTGGAGAAAAATCTGAAACTGGAATGACATAGGATGCCAATAATTGTCATTACAAAATCATCTCTTTGAGCATATTAGCTATTTTTCAATAGCCCTGACAAATTCAAAAGAGCCCCAATGAATTCGTAATTGGAAAATTTGAAAAAGCCTCTTTTGACAGCCCTCGGTCTTTTGGAAACAATAACTTTTGCATACAAACTTGAAATAAGGTGCCATTATTCTAAAATTGCATACTTTTTTGAAATATCCCAAACTAATTTTCTATACAATTTTTTTTTCATTTTTATAATCTCATGTGCCTATGCATTTCATCAAATAGTTGTCCTGCTATCCTGAGCTTATATTCAGCTTGTTTCCAATAAATTGGTAATTGTTTTTGTGCAATATAGACATAACATTGATTTCCTCACAAATTCAAATTCATGGCAACATATATTTCAAGAAAATAAACATATGCTGAACCCAGCTGATATACTAACCAACTCAGAAATTTATCAATCAATAGCTTTTATCAGCAAATAATATATCCAATAAAGAACAGTAATATTGTGCTGACTTGAAATCCCAACAAGGAGTTTCTGTAAATGTTTCTTTATACACTAAATGGTACAGCTACTCCTTCCAGCATAGTACAGCTACTCCTTCCAGCATAGTACAGCACCTCCATTTAAAATGGTACAGATGCCATCCTAATATAATCACTTCCTCATGTTTGTGATTTCCCAAGAGTCTTATGTGGTGGCGGCTAGGTAAGTTTTGTCTTTGCTATGGATATCGTCCTGTTTGACCATTCAAAGGCCATGTCACCTGAGTGCTAGTTACCCAGTATGGCAGCTTTCCACAATGGCTGTGGCTCAATTAAAATGCGTTGATTTATTCTTGTGGGAGCTGCGATTTAAGAATTAAGGTTAATAAGCCTTTAGAAATTAAGTCAACCCCTCTCCTTAATAGCTGATGGTACGGATAGTATAAAGAATTAATCCTCACAAATCTAGAATAATACGGTTAGTACTGGGTTGTAGATGTAATATTTGATTTATCCAACTTTGTAGCTTTGTGTAATGCCCCTTTTTTTCCGAGATCTGTATCAGAGCAGTGGTTAGCCTACTATTTGGTTCCCGTAGGCTAATGAGACGTTTAGGAGACCCTTTGGAGGGTATTTAGGCTCTTTAGTAGGCTTGGTGTTTCCATTTCAGCACATTCAGCTCAGTTTAGTTGGTTGGTAGGCCTTTCGAAGGCAATTCAGAGTTCTTCATTCACACTTGCTATTTATAGCAAGTCACGCCAAATTTAGTGGTTTCACGCCAATAGAGGGTCTTTGGTCTCAGAGGCACTCTCAGGAGGTTATACTCAGTTCTTTGCCAAGAGTGAGCATTTTAATTAAATTATTAAAGTCACATTACTTTAATAATGTTATATTATTAAGTGACTATAATTTAATGTTATAAAGTACTTTATATTATGGCATTATAAGGTTATAAAGTAACTTTATTTTAAAAGGTTATATTTTAAAAGTTACTTTATAACTTATTTAAGTGGCACAACTTTCAAAAAGGCCAATATTAATTAATTATGCAAAAGGACAAAGTGGCGTGGGTTTTTGAGAAAGGATTATTATTATTTTATTATTCAAAAAGTGTAAAACCCTAAATTGGGTGTTGGGATTGGAGAAGGTTAAAAGGAGAAAAGAACATCATTTTTTATTATCCAAGTTATCATTTGCAAATTGAAGAAAGCCGAGCATAGGGTTGTAGGTATGAAGTTTCAAGCTATTCAGAGGATGGAAACCCTTGAATAGGACGGAGTCTACAAGTGTGAAAGATCACCCAAGGTCTTCTTGTTTGGATGGTTTCGCACAGAGATTATCATTTGAGCATTCATAGATTTACTTTGAAGTTTCATTCATCATTTTTAGTTTATATCAGCATATTAGAATAAGACAAAGGACATTTTCGGCAGTTGCATAATCCCTACTTGGCACATTCCGGGTATGAATCATATGTAATCTCTGAATCATTAATTAAATCTGGTTATTTATTTCTTGCATCTATTTGTGAATCGTTCTTTTGCAAAATTCTATATTATCTGTATTGTTGGCGAAATTCAAATAACCCAGATCAGGGTGGTTTATTACACTTTGCACTTAACACATACTCTGAAATTCATCTTGGCTCAAGACTTCACAAATTTCAAACTCCAATTGTTGTATCTCCATGCAAGAAATCTGAATGATCTCTTCGACAACCAGCTAGGGTCAAATCTTGCACTACTGAAACCAACATCCCTTAGGTTTTTGTCCAAGGGTTTAATGTTCTCTAAAACTCTCCATTTTCATCAAAATAATCAACCATATCCCAAAATGAGCTTCCAAAAGCACTTTTGTATTAATCAATGAAGACACTAGAATAACTTTTCAAATTCCCCCACTTTTCATATTCCATTTAAATTTGGGAAATAAAGTGACTTTATCAAACTTCATTAAATATTCCACTAAAGTCAATGAGACTAATTAAATTAATTAAATAATATTAACCATAAAATATGCTTGGTCAGATAATATTAAATAATTAAATTAAAATATTCCTTGTTTCTTGACTTTAGCCTATGGGAATAAAATAGGCTGATTAGTCACTCCGGATTACTCTTCAAAAGGGGGCATTAAAGTCCTCCCAAAATTGCTTTCCGTCAAGCAGTTGCAAATTAGGATGTTGAAAAATTTGTTCACCTTCCCAAGTGGCATCCTCCATGGTCAAGTCTCTCCATCTGATTAGATACTTGATTATTTTGCTTCTCAATCTTCTTTCTCTGACATCCACAATCTCATTAGGTGCCAAAACCAATCTGCCTTCCTCGTCCAAGGGTGGAAGCTCCAGTGAAGATGTGATATGTTGTCCTAGAGCCTTTCTAAGGCATGACACATGAGACACATTATGGATCCTACTATTTTCGGGCAGCTCAAGCTCATATGCCACTTCCCCCACTCTTTGAACAATCTTGTAGGGGCCATAAAAGCGAGGTTTTAGCTTTTCTGTACCACTTTTCTTCAAGGAAGATTGTTTGTAGGGTTGTAGACACAAGAAGACCAAGTCTTCCACCTCAAAACTCCGTTGTACTTTGTGCTTGTTTGCATATATTTTCTGTTGATTTTGGGCACTTTGAAGATTATCCTTAAGTGACTTAAGGATATCCTGACTCTTGGATCCAATCCTTAGCTCTAGGAGCCATGCTATCACCAAATGCTAAATCCAGAAATGATGGAGCATCATATCCATATAAAGCTTTGAAAGGAGTCATTCCAATTGACATGTGATAGGTGGTGTTGTAACATTGTTTTCCCAAATGCAACCACCTAATGCAAGCCTTTTGCCGCCCTATGACAGTTATGCAAATATCTCTCAACCCATTTGTTCACAATTTCTATTTGGCCATCCGTTTGAGGGTGGTAACTAGTGTTGGGGGTTAACTTTGTCCCAGCTAACCTAAATAGCTCCTGCTAAAAAGCAATGAGGAACCGACTATCCCTGTCATTGACTATATTTCTTGGCAATCCATGGAGTCTAAACACCTTTGTGAAAACAACTTTGCCACTTGTGGTGCCTTATACTCCAATGAGATAGCGAAAGAGTGCAAATTTGGTCAACCGATCAACTACCGCAAAAATACAATCTTTGCCTTGTACCTTCGGTAGACCAATAATGAAGTCCATAGACACTCTCCCATTTTTTCTCTAGAATGGGCATTGGTTGAAGCAATCCAGCTGGAAAAGTGTGTTCTAACTTGTTTTGTTGACAAGTCATACATTCTCACACATGACGCAAGACATCATTTTTGAGTCCTTTCCATGAAAACCTCTCTCTAACTTGCCCGTTGTTAGTTAACGGATTATTTACTATTGAAATTCTTAACTTTTTCTCTCTATTGCCCAAATATAGAATATAATGAACCGGACCAATTTTTTTTTTGTTTTTCAATAGCAATTACTGTTAAATTTAAAGATCAGATTGTATGCACAGAATTAAATTGAAATCAGACACAATAACACAGCAGATACCCTGGGAAAACCCTCCTCTTGAGGGAGAAAAACCCAACAACAAATATATCTCTTATATATATGAGCAATGGCAACAAGTTACATTACAAAGAGGCCACACACAAGGCCAAAGATCAGCATCAGCAATGGCTGTAACAACAAAGAACAATCTGCTCTTCCTTGAAACTCAAATCTGCTCTTGATGACTTCACAATCTGCTCTTGACGACTTTGCAATCTGTGTTCAGAAAAGAATTGGCTGATTGCTTGTATTGTTCAAAGGAGATGATTACATTTTATAGAGAAGGTAGAAATACTATAGACATTAAAAAATGTCTATCTACCTCACCCACTAGCAAACCCACTATCTACTGTAGTGACCCACTACTAAACCCACTAACTATCCACTAGTGGCCCACTAACTATCCACTAGCAACCCACTAGCAGCCCACTAGCTATCCACTAGCAACCCACTAGCAGATTCCCACTAGCTATCCACTAGCTATCCACTAGTAGCCCACTCACATTAAATATGAGCTGCCCACTAGCAGCCCATTCACATTAAATATGAGCTGCCCACTAAGCAGCCCAGTAGCTATCCATATAAATAAATAGCCAATAGGCTATATTGATTTATGTCTTCACTCGTGGCTGGAAGGATGAACCCGAAGCTGCTATATCATTAACACTCCCTCTCAGGTAGGGAGAGAACTTCCAGCTGCTCAAGACAAATCACCTCAACATGATGCCCATCACATTGGCTACAACCAGATGTGAAAAGAATAATATCACCTCAGCGTGATATTAGATATCGCCTCAACATGATATCAACCATAATGGCTACAACCATACTATGGTGTGTACACGTGTTCATCACTTGTGTAATGTTGTCACCTCAACATGACACTCACAAGTACAAGATGTGTCATGGAGTCTCACACATGACATCCACCATGACTCAAGCTTAGAGGATGGAAACAGGGGCTTACACCTCAAATTCCTCCGTCTCAGAGGAAAATGCATTAACAAGGGTTTGCACCTCAAATTCCTCCGTCTCAGAGGAAAATGCATTAACAAGGGCTTGCACCTCAAATTCCTCCGTCTCAGAGGAAAATGCATTAACAAGGGCTTGCACCTCAAATTCCTCTGTTTTAGAGGAAAATGCATTAACAAGGGCTTTCACCTCAAATTCCTCCGTCTCATAGGAAAATGCATTAACAAGGGCTTGCATGTCAAATTCCTTTGTCTCAAAGGAAAATGCATTAACAAGGGCTTTCACCTCAAATTCCTCCGTCTCAGAGGAAAATGCATTAATAAGGGCTTTCACCTCAAATTCCTCCGTCTCAGAGGAAAATGCATTAACAAGGGCTTGCACCTCAAATTCCTCTATCTCAGAGGAAAATGCATCAACAAGGGCTTGCACCTCAAATTCCTCTGTCTCAGAGGAAAATGCATGAACAAGGGCTTGCACCTCAAATTCCTCCGTCTCAGAGGAAAATGCATTAACAAGGGCTTGCACCTCAAATTCCTTCGTCTCAGAGGAAAATGCATTAACAAGGGCTGATACCTCAAATTCCTTCGTCTTGAAGGAAAATGCATTAACAAGGGCTTGCACCTCAAATTCCTCCGTGTCAGAGGAAAATGCATTAACAAGGGCTTGCACCTCAAATTCCTCGTCTTAGAGGAAAAATGCATTAACAAGGGCTTGCACCTCAAATGTCAGAGGAAAATGCATTAACAAGGGATTTCACCTCGAACTTCTCTCACAGAGAAGAACTCATTAAACAGGTGCACTGATACTGAGACTCTTTCTCAGTTAAGGCTAGATTCTCCACCATACCAAGCTTATCTCGAAAGTACACAAACTTGATTCTGGAGAGAGGCTTGGTGAGAATGTCTGTCGTTAGCTCATCAGTGCTGATATACCTCAACTGTATAGCCTTCTGCAGTACCATATCTCTAATATAGTGGTACTTGATCTCAACATGCTTGGTTCTGTCATGGAACACAAGATTGACAAATAGCTTCACGCAACTCTGATTATCACAATGAAATTATCACAATGAATGATAGTAGGCTCCATTGATTGCCCAAATAATCCTGCAAGGAGCTTACGAAGCCACACTGCTTCCCGAGTTGCCATACAAGCTGCAATATATTCTGCCTCGGTTGTACTCAATGCTACAGATGACTGCTTCTGCTGCACCAGGATATCATAGCAGATCCAACCTGAAGAATATCTCAATCAATATCCAACTGTGCCACGCAAGTATCTCAAGATATGCTTTGATACAACAAGATTACCATCTTCTTCAAGCTCAGCAGGCTCCCTCTGAATCTTCAAGCACTTGCATCAACCTTCTGACCTCTTCGTCCAAGATTGCCTACAACTTTGACTTAGATAATTGTTTTCCAGCGCACACCTCTGGTACTGTAGAGAGTTCAGGATAGACCTCCTCGACCTCAACCCAGATCTCACTGTTCTGAGTAGGTTTGCGGAGCTACCAATGACAGTCTTGAGCAATTTTGATCTCAGCAGCTGAAGGGATCTTTTAAGGATTTAGCACCTAGCTTTGCAATACAGTAATCTTCACTTCTTCTCAGTGAGTTACAAAACTCCCTCTTGACCCCTGCTTTAGAGATTGCAAGAAAGACTTCTGGAAGTGAACTCCCTCTAGCCACCAACTCATTCACATGGCTGCAAGTTGTGACTTCACGCTTGATCATTTCTTTGGTCGGCATGACTTCCTCACAAGATGCCTCAAGCTTTTCATCACTAAGCAATCTCTCAACACCTTTTGCTCTTAGATCTGTCCTGGAAGCATTTTAGAGAGAGATTACTAACTGTTTATAACTACCCCAAAGAAATATCAATGCTAGAAGCATACAAGATTCACTATCCCAATGTATAGCACAAATACATAAGAATTTATAAACAATATTAAAAACATGAATAAAGAAATCAACCTATAAGTGAAAATATGTAGCAAATATCAAAAGATCAGAATGAAGGGATAAAGAACTTATCTTCATCGAATTCTGACATAACTCTTTCTTCCACCTTTTACTCCTCTCGAGAGCTAAACTCAGCACAACAAAAGACAATTTGCACAACTACAGATTTCTTGCATGCATTATGCAGTTAGCATGTAGAACCAACCCTCTCCAAGAGTCAAGGCTCTATCACAGACCATGCATAAGAGAATGATATCGATGTGAACAACCAATCACAATCGAAATTTTAGATCTCCTTTCATTTTTGAGTCACACTCAAAAATCTTCACAACTAGCATGAATAATAACATCCCATGTGGCTTTTTCCAGACCTCACATTTCACTCAGATTGCTTGAATCTGATCGGATCTTTTCTTGGACCCGCTCTGATTTACTGTTAAATTTAAAGATCAGATTGTATGCATAGAATTAAATTGAAATCAGACACAATAACACAGCAGATACCCTGGGAAAACCCTCCTTTTGAGGGAGAAAAACCCAGCAACAAATATATCTCTTATATATATGAGCAATGGCAACAAGTTACATTACAAAGAGGCCACACACAAGGCCAAAGATCAGCATCAGCAATGGTTGTAACAACAAAGAACAATCTGCTCTTCCTTGAAACTCAAATCTGCTCTTGACGACTTTGCAATCTGTGCTTAGAAAAGAATTGGCTGATTGCTTGTATTGTTCAAAGGAGATGATTACATTTTATAGAGAAGGTAGAAATACTATAGACATTAAAAAATGTCTATCTACCTCACCCACTAGCAAACCCACTATCTACTGTAGTGACCCACTACTAAACCCACTAACTATCCACTAGTAGCCTACTAACTGTCCACTAGCAACCCACTAGCTATCCACTAGCAGCCCACTAGCTATCCACTAGCAGATTCCCACTAACTATCCACTAGCAGCCCACTAGCTATCCACTAGCTATCCACTAGCAGCCCACTAGCAGCCCATTCACATTAAATATGAGCTGCCCACTAAGCAGCCCAGTAGCTATCCATATAAATAAATAGCCAATAGGCTATATTGATTTATGTCTTCACTCGTGGCTGGAAGGATGAACCCGAAGCTGCTATATCATTAACAATTACAATAGCAACACACACCCATTAAGGTTAGCTCCAAAACCAAAACGATGCAGAAGGTAACTCTAACCAAGAATGCGCCCAGGAGGGACGAGCATGTGGTCAGAGGATCTGATGCAGTGCTTAACTGAAAGGAACTCTAACCAAGAATGTGCCTAGGAGAGGTGGGCATATGGTCAGAGGATCTTATGCATCCTGAACTGAAAGTAATACAATGCTGAAAGCACTCAACGTCAAGAATGTGCTTCCAAACCCAAGGTGGGCAAGGAGCTACCGTATGGCGGAGGAACTGAAGGAGATGATGCAATGCTAAAAGATAAACTCAAAACCAAGCATGTGCACTCCAAACCCAAGGTGGGTCAGGCGCTACCATTTGGCGGAGATTCTATTGTAAACGATGCAATGCTGAAAGTAACTCAAACACCAAGGATGTGCACTCAAACTCAGAATGGATGAGGTGCTAGCATATGGTGCTGAGGATCCAATGCAATACAATGAAGACTGTGCAGTGGCCAGTCTCTTCCACTAAGAGTGGGAAATTACAATGAAACTTTGCAAGATAAGAATGATGGCTGAACAGTACTACTGTAGCAGCCTTACAATGAGAGTGAATGTCTGCAAGAACACTGTATTAGAGAAAGTAGCAACTATGCAACTGAGAAGAATGTTATTCCCAACTTCCAATGACACCAACCTCACAAGACTAACCCCAAAACTGAACTTAAACAAGTCTGATATAAAAAACCAGCTGATTGATATGCAAACCAGCAACTACAAGGACCACTAAAATGCTCATAGAGACCTCAACACAACACCAAACTGCATGAAATCAGATGCAATAGACTCCTAGATGATAGACGACCAAGAAGAGAACATGTAGCAACTGCAAACTAGAGTTATTTATTTTTGCATGAATCCCAAGACAACTCAGCAATGTAAAATCCCTACAAAAGGGCGATTTGACAAGATAAAATCCAAGACTTGCTAATAAAATCTGAAACTCGCTAGAGAGGGGTACCCTAGGGTGAGAATGATAGGTAAAGTAGCCAGAACCAAACAAAAATCGTGCAATGACTTATAAGCATAAATGACCTTCAGCAGTGACTGCAACCAGCAACACTAAAACTGTAAAAAACATCTGAAAATCTCCAATGTAAGCTCCATTTGCATTCTCTGAGTGAGAAGCAATCTCAATATCAGCTAGGTGGTGTCTCTCAAACACGTAGTCTGATCCTTGCTAGGAAGTATGCATTCCTCGAAGCTCTTTGCTTGAAAACAATCTAGTAGCATAACAATATGGTAGACAAAAAATGATCAAAATGAAGACCCAACCTCTCCTTATATAGCTTTTGATAAGAACTTCTAGAAGCCTCCAGAAAGTGCGCCCAAATTAATTGAATTTCAAATCCACTTTTCCACTTGTATTTGTATTTTTATTTAATCTTCAATTATATCCTTCCTTGGGTGGCCAAACATGAGGAGATTAATTCATTTTAATAAAATAAACTCTTCCTCCAAAAAGGCGTCCACTTCCTCAAGCATTATTTTTGACCATAGAAATATTTAAAATAGCCTCTTGATGAGACATCCACCCCTCAAGACCCCCTTTTTAAAACAACTTAAAGTCATACTGCTAGGCCAAGGGGATAATGTGAAAATATAACATTATTTTAATTAAAATAACTTCTCTCCAAAAAAGCATCAAAAGGCCAAGAATCAACAATACCAATTGAACTGCTCGAAGAGGAAAGCCTACTGAACTGATGCCAACTGGACTATTGCCAAAAATAGAATTTACTAAAAATAGTAAATTCAAAAAGTTGTTCGGATCAAAGTGCATGTGATACCATTGCGAAGCTTTCTAAAAACCCAACAAGAATCCGCAATCCAAAATCCCAAACTCCAAGATGTAGCCGTCATAACTTACTAAAAATAGTAAGTTCGAAAAGGTTGCCTGACACAGTTGCATGTCATACCTCTGCAAAGCTCTCTGAAAACCCAGAAGGAATCTAGAATCCAAACAACTAAACTTCAACATGCAAACCCCCAAATCTTCAAAAGAAACCACCAAGCAGCTGGAAACCCTAATTCTGCCTCTGACTTGCCGACAACACACCGGGGATAGGCTATCAATCATTGGAAAGTGTAGTGCTAAAAATGGGGACATTACATAGAAATAATCACTAACCAATAGTTGGGAAAATTATTTCTTAATGAAATAATCTCCCACTAAATTTTATGAGGTACAAATCCCTCGTCAGATAAAGAAAATATGTTCTTTTCTAAATTTTTAAAATTTTACTATTGGTATGCTTTTAACTAGAAAGTAGTAAAGGCCAAAATAATATTAACAAAGATCTATAAACATCACCAATGAATCTTTATCACTCAAAAACACAATTAATAAGGAAACAATCAAAACATAGACCAATTGCATCCCACAAAGCATAAACTAACAAACTTATCAATTAAAGATAATTCCAAACACGAGGAGATTGAATATTAGAGGTGGTTCTCACATTCACATAGAAACGCAATAACCAATCACAACACAAATTATAATGGATTTCATTTCAATTATCCAAAACTGTACACCCATAGACATACAACCTTCTTCTCAAGTTTGAATTACTTTCTATGTATTTTCCTTTTTCTAAAATTTTCTTAGAGTTCCTTTGGTAACATCATATTTAATATATACATTCCCAAGAGTAACTGCTTCTTGAAAGTAACTGAAATTAAGAGGTTAAGAACCCTTAAGCTTCTTTTGATTTTAATTCTCTTTACAAAATAAAACCAACAATATAAAATAACAAGAGATATCATTGGGGTGACGCATTGTTAGCATCCTTATCTTGTGATGACTGGGAAAATTGCGTGGTGTTTTTGGCTTTATATGTCTAGAAAGCTTTGATCACCAGAGGCATCTTGTTGTGTTGAGGAATGATTACATTTTTAGTTCTCAATTTGCACAAAGCTTTGTTTCCTCGTACCGGATCTACCTTACCAAAGAAGGTTGTTGCATGCCCAATGAATTGAGATAAAGCAAAGTCGATATTGCTTAATCTCCTCATGCTCTCCACATTAAAAGATTGTTTGTTGAAAAGATTCTCGACCAATTCCTTGAATTTTCCCTTTAGTGTTTCTACATTCTCATCTTGAGAATCTTCTCTTCGAAGGTGAACACCTATGCTTGATAGATCATTTTGACTGTCGGCCCTCATCTGATTACATTCTTTGAGAATTTTGTATTATTCTAATATGTTTTGTTTCAGAAACGAGAGTTTCCACTCAATGCTTTTTTTCCACATAAAGCATCTGCCATCTTCAGTGTTTGGCAAGATCTGCTCAACCACTAGTTTATCCAATCCCAAATCAACCATTTTCTTGAGATACGGTCAATCTTCACCTAGATAGATTCTTCATGTTTGGTGGTATTGATTTCATTGTCAGTCTCTTTCTTCAATGTTTTGATATCTTCATAAATCTTCTTCATTTCTATGATGAACTTAGTTCCCCTTACTAGGATATCTTTGGCCCAATCTTTTGTGACCTTCCCATAAGATTTATAAACATGAACCTTATCAATCATTTCCTTTCCACTAGTAGAACTAGGATAAAAAAGCCACTTCAATTTGGCTAGTAGGTTGAGCAGAAAGGTCAACGAGGGATATTAAACAATTGGTTAGAGCATTTAAACTATTACTTTAATTGATCTTTGGTTTTCTTATCTTTTTCTCACCTTTTTACAAGCCTGGCAGCTGACACCTGGAAATTGTGGATGTCTCCATTTCTTGTAGATGGCCCTAGATTAATCCTAGTGATATTGAAGTCACTTGCAATCATTTGACTAGCATCCTTCTGGGCAGAGGGGTGAGCAACTTCAACATACATATTCCTTGAAGAGGGGTCATTCAACAAATGGGAGGTGGTTTTAGGCTTTTTAACTTGTGGCGTTCTTTAGAGCAACTGAGACACCTTATCAGGCACACTCAATTCAACGATCTTTCTTTTCTTGGTTAGAGATTGTTCTAACCATAAAACAGATGGAGATGTGGGAACATTACTAGTTCCAGGAGAAGAAAATTGAAGGGACCTTTTGAGGGGAGGTGTATCAGAAACCCCAACCTCAGGAGAGGAAGATGGATTTGCCTTAGCTTGTGTGGATGGATTCTTAGGGGCATTAGGAGGAGGAGAATTATGAGAAAGAGAAGAAGAGTTACTTGAGATGGTGAAGAAGATATGTGAATAGCTTCTTCTTCTACCTCTTCTAACACAAGACTCAATCTTTCCTTGTCCTTTTCCCTCTAAGTAGTCTCTTTTGAAGATACTTCACAAGCCTTTTCCAAACTTCCCCTTCCTAGAGGATCCTCACCATCATCTCCACTATCTCCAGAGGTAGTCTGTTGTGTTGTGGATGTCATTTGTTGAGGTGATGAAGACCTTCTCTAACTACTCTTCACTTGTTTTGTAGTTTCCTTAGCTTGCTGAGGAGTAGGATTTTTCTTTTCAATCCTCTTTTTCATCACCCACTCCTCTATTCATCTGAGTATTGTTGTAGTCTTAGCCTCAATGGTTTCAATTTCTTTAACACTCTAGTCTATGGGTAGGATGGGTTGACTTTGTATGCAGTCTGTGAAAATGAGATCTACTAGATCAAATTCATCATCTTCGAGGTCTTGGATATCCCAATTTAATTTGAAAGTCACAATTTGTCTTAATGACAATCTTATCCATCATCTTCTCCTTACCTCATATTCGTTTGCACAATTTGCCCAATAATCTTCCAAATCTAGGATGTGATTAAAACTTGGACCTAACTGCAAATTATTCTTGACAAAGTTTTGGCTAGCAAATGAACCTTCTTTCATAAAACTGCATGGTGAATTTGACCAAATCCTTTTCAATGTTAAAAGCATCAGATATAGAGTTGCACTGATAATGTGATAGGCCAATGGGAAAAGGAATTCCCACCTTCCTCTCATGGCACCTTTTATTCACCTCAGCTACCTACATACATATCTCAATGAGGATGAATTTGTCATCAAAATATTTCAACAATTTATAGGGCAATCCATCAAACCCTCCAACTCTTATATAAGTAAACCTTTGAAATTGAATGAAATATTTTCCATAGTTATTAATCAATTGGGTAGTTTTAGGGGTTATTCTCAAGCCCATATCCCCTTGAATCTCTCTAACCACTCTCATGGTGAAAGCATCATTCATCCTTCTAAAACTCCTATAGTTGTATCTGAGTGTAGTAATCATAGATCTGAATGGAATCACTGAGAAAACCTATCGGTCGGAGTCCTAGCCAAGGCCTTGTGCAAGCGATGGAATAGAAAAGGTAGGACATATGGAAAACCCTGTGTAGTTGGAAGTGGGTGATTTCCAAATGGATTTGGTTACTGATTAAAGTGCCCCAATCAATGAACCATTGCCTATGAATTATCACGACAATAAACAAGAACATCCACTCTTCAAAATCATGTGCATTTTGATTGCCTTTTAGTTTATGGAGAACTATGATGTTTGAAATTTCATTTGCAAAATGAGACCGATGTAACTTTTTGGGCAATTGTGACTTACCTTTCTTAGGCATTGCTAAACATTGGTGGGCAATGGTATTTTTACATTGACTCTTCTTCTCAGTGAAATGTTGGTAAGCTACTATGTAATCAATGACGGTGAATTCATACCTTTGAGGCAATCAAAGGCAAGCTTTGAAAGTGTCGCCAATCAATCTAACCACCAACCTATTATCATTGGTTCTCACTTCATAAGTTTGTGGATTGTAATGGTTCCATGCATTCTAGAACAAAGTCTATGCATTGTACCACCACAAGAAATGCAACCACTTGTAGCTGTTAAAATTAAAGATCAGATAGACATGCACAAAAAATTAATTTAAAATCAGACATAATGACACAACAGATACCCTGGGAAAACCCTCCTCTTGAGGGAGAAAAACCCAGCAACAAATATATCCCTTATATATATGAGCAATGGCAACAAGTTACATTACAAAGAGGCCACACATAAGGCCAAAGATCAGCATCAGCAATGGCTGTAACAACAAAGAACAATTTGCTCTTCCTTGAACACAAATCTGCTCTTCAATGGATTCACAATCTGCCCTAGAAGAAATCTCACTTGATAGAAGGAATGAATTGAACTTGCTTGCCATTATCAAAAGAAAGCATTACAATATATAGAAGGTAGAAATACTGTAGCCACTATCTACAAGACCCACTACCATCACTAACTATCCACTAACTAATAAACTAAAGATGAGTTGCCCACTAAGCAGCCCACTAGCTATCCACTAGCTGATAAACTAAAGATGAGTTGCCCACTAAGCAGCCCACTAGCTATCCACTAGCAGATTCCCACTAGCTATCCACTAGCAGCCCACTAGCTATCCACTAGCAGATTCCCACTAACTATCCACTAGCAGCCCACTAGCAGATTCCCACTAGCTATCCACTAGTAGCCCACTCACATTAAATATGAGCTGCCCACTAGCAGCCCATTCACATTAAATATGAGCTGCCCACTAAGCAGCCCACTTATAAATAGCCAATAGGCTATATTGATTTATGTCTTCACTTGTGGCTGGAAGGATGAACCTGAAGCTGCTATATCATTAACAGTAGCAACCCTGTAATGTCCCTTTTTTCGGGTTCCCTTACTTGGCAGTTGGTGCTAACTTTCGGAGTTTGTGTCAGCATGTTCAGAGGAGTATATTGATGTTACTAGTGAAATTTTGTGGGTTTTTCTGGGTTTTTTTTGGGCATTTGTCAGCAGTACTGCTATTTTTAGTAAGTTTTAGTTTGATTCCGATTGAGCCAATTTGGAAATTTAACACAATTTTCTATTTTTAGTAAGTGTTATTTTTAGCACCTAGTCCTAGCCTCTTTTCCTTAAGCAATTCAATGCAGTGGTTTTTAGTTTCAGCATTGGAGAGTTCAAATGTTTCTAGAATAATATTTAGTCTTCATTACTTGAGTGATCAGTAAAGGTTTATTTTGTGACCCCCCCTTGAACCCAACACTTAGATGTGGTCACTTAAGTTGTTTTTTGAAAGCAAGTTATATTTCTAAGGTGGACGCCTAGTTGGGGGTGATTAAGTGAATAAAGTTAAATATTTTAACATGGAGAACTTTAGAAAGGGGGCGACATCCCCTTTTGGAGGGAAAAAGATTTAAAATTGTTTGCCCTTATCTCTCCCTAATTTTCTATTTAAACTCACTTGAGCTCTCATTTGGATTTATTTTGAAGATTGATAATAGAATGCTACTGGTTTGAGGATTGAATCCTTCGGATTTTGAGGACAAAAACCCTCAAGGTTGCTCTAGTTTTGGAGTTGAGAGATACTCCCTAGTTGGACATTGGAGTGGCTTCACAACACGAGTCACCATTGGAGTTATTGGTGAAGATTTCTAGTTTGATTTCAGTTACGGTTTCCATTGATGTCTTTTAGTTGCATTCTGGTGTGATTTTCTGACTTGCAAAGTGTTTGGAATGAGATTGCATGAGGTTATGCTTGCTGGGCTGTACCATTTCTTGCATAGGTTGTACCTCATTTTTTATAATGCAGATTGAAGCACTCAGAAATTCTTTCTGGGTAATGGTTCAACCTTTTCCTTGGCATTAGACAACCATTTCTGCAAGTTGGGAGTTTTTTTGATGGAGAATCTGAATTTTGAGAAAAAAATTGCCCTCCTAACTGGCCATACATCTTGTGGCAAGGGGGACATGAGGGTTTTGGAAGAATTTGCCTCCATTTTGCAGCTGTTTCAGATCCTATTTGGGGTGCCTAGTCCTTCCTAGGGTACTTCCTTTCATCCCATGGAGATTGATGGTGGTTTGGAGACCTTAGTGTGCATGCCTTGATTCTACTTGTTGATTTGAGGCTTTCAGACCTGCAAATTATCCTTTCAGTCCACTTGAGTGAGTTGTGGAGTACTTGGAGGGGTATACATTGAAATCTTGCATTGGAGTGGATCCTTGTCATGTTTGGTGCCACTTTGAGTGATTTGATTGGCTGGCTGTAGCTTGATAGCACTGCAATTTCCATATCAGACCTAATACAATTGGATTTCAGACTCTTGGGTGCCAACATTGAGGTATACTTGTTCATTTCTTGCAAGTGGTAACTCATTCATGTTATTGGGTTTCATTTTGGAAACTTCATTTCAGTTGGGTTGGTTGTATTTGGGGTGTTATTTCATATTTCTATCTCATTAGCAGCTGGATTGTAACTGTTAGTATCATTTGTTTTGAGCTTTCATTGTAACACTAATTTGGTAGTACCATTCAGTGATTTTAGCTCTCATTTGGTTTGATACTAACCCCACTGAATAAGTGGCATCTCTAGTTTACCATTGAATAAGTTGTGTGATTTCATATTCCACTGAAGAAGTGGCTGCTAATACTCACCCCACTACATAAGTGGTTTTTGTTGCACTCACCACTGAAAAGTGGAAGAGTTCTTTATTTTCAGTTGTACCCACTACACAAGTGGTTTCTTTCCAGCATTGCAATGTAAACCTTGCCACCATATGCTCTCACCTTGCCCACATTGGGATTTAGGTGACCAAAAAGTGGAAGCTAGTTGATTTATAGGTTCTTATATTCGATTACATTTCTAATGCTAACAAAATGCAAAAATTGAAAAATTAAGGATGGGTTATTACAAACCCACTCTTGATCGGCCTCTTCGTATTGGGAGATCTATTTTCTCTTCCAATCCTTTCCCTGAAATCTTGCAAATTCACGTGCCCTAACTTCGTATCACCAATTTTTGGGATGGTGTTGGATAAACCCAACAAATGTTAATATCCCAAATGCTTGAATTTCATTTTGTCATAGGGGAAGTGAAATTATGAGAAGTAATTAGGGTTATGCCGAAGCTTCAAATTGCTTTCCAAATTTTTCTATCTCACCTATGTCCCTTGTATCACCTCAATTCAACCTCCCATACACCATGAATTGTAAAAGGAAGCTAATAAATACCTGCAATCTATCTGTGGCAATTGTTGTGACGAAATTTGGTGTTGTGAGCTTTGTAGCCTTTTTGTCCATGCTCTTCAACAATTCTCTGACGGTTGCTTAACAAAATTATTCTTAATAATGCCTTGAACACATTTATAACCAACAGCCTTAATTCGGGGAGGAAGCATTAATGGCATGCCTTAAATTTGGCACGTGTGAGCTTTCTCATTCAACATTCATTTTTGACATTTTAAATTTTTTTAAAAGTAACAGCTCTGAAATTCTGTCGGAGAAGTCATTGGTTTTGAGAACCTTTTTGGGTTTCGACAAAGGTTTTGAAACCTTCACAATCTTCCGAAAGGCTTTATTGAAACTGAGCCTTGAATGAGAATTTAGAATTTCCTATGAAAGAAATTTCGTTGGCTTTTCTTGAGGTTGTGAAAACCTTGTCAGATTCCGACAAAGGTTTTGAAACCTCCAAGAAGTTTTGGAATGCCTCTTTATTGCCTTCAACCTTTCCAAAACTTTTAATTATATGCATCTGATGAGAACTCAAGATGAAACCAAAGCATCCAAATCGTGTCGGCTTTGGACTTGGTTGTGAAAACCTTGTTGGAACTCGACAAGGTTTGGGGAACCTCATTGGAAGCCGATAAGGTTGGTGAAACTTAAGTTAAGACCGACAAATCAAAGATAAAACGAACTTCAAGAAGACAATGTCGGGTTAACACATAGTTAGAATAACCTTGTTGGAACCTGACGACCAATGACAAACCTTATCCAAAATTTGACAAGGCTTAAAACAAAGTTGATGAAAAGTGAGGTAACATCTGTAAGTTTTAAAATATCTTGGATGTTTTGCTAGTGGTGTATCATGGACAACAACTATCGATCGATGTTTAAAAGACCCAATAGTTGCCAAGAGAAACACAATTGTCGATCAACCAACGCTTATAACTACCCGAAGCTAACAAACAATTAATACATAGTTGGATAACCAATATTATAGAAACACAATAATAGGCATTGTACATTGACTATAATGGTTACACACGTAGTTTCAAATGTTAGTGTAAATAGGGTCATTACATAACTACTTAGTTAATTACATTTTCTAGGTTGACCTATTCACATTGCTTAGGTCCCCACTTAGGGAGTTTTATAGTTTTGTCTCACCTCATGTGGTTGAGACATGTGTCCTCATCATTTGAGGCACCTATTGCATGCATACTTGCCACTTGCTCACACACATGTCAAGTGAGCTCACAAGTCTTGCACATTTGGAGGATTAGTTAGTCATTGTCTCCTACCTTCTCACCTCATCTACCTTACCTTTATACACAAGGTTTCTAATTGTATTTACACAATCTTCATATTATATGATAGACATACCATTGTGTTCTTTGTTTCACTTGTGGAAGGTTATCAATTCACATTTTCTGATCTTGGCATTCTCCAACAACAAATACCAATCAAACCTCTTATAATTCCTAGTTAAATCACTTGTGGCTTTCTCTCTTAGCACTACAGATTAACTCAACTTTAGCATGATTTCAAACAAACACGTAACCACTAACTTCTACCTCCAATTTGCACCTTTAATTAATTTGAACTATTTGTTTTATATTTTTTCCCTTATATCATTTAATGACTTAATTGAAGTAGCTTTGCATTACATGTCTCACTAAATAAAGCACTCAAATGTGTCCAAATTCTACATCGTATGCCATGTCAATGTTTTTGCATATTTGTGTGAACATAACACAGTTTAAGCATTTAAACTTACAAATTAAGACCCTGAGCTAGAAATGAGACAAAGTTCACATGATTTCATAATTTTGCTTTTAACTTCATCCCCCGGGTATATTTCATTGATGCCTTGCCCTTGAGAAACCCTTCCGATGAATGATTGCACACATTTATTTTTTATTTTTTATGGTTATTGTGTTACTATGCTAGACCCCGTTCATGCCCAAAAGACTTAAAATGGCATTTTAAACTATTTCCGTCCAGGGAAAAAATAAAAAATGTGTTAACAGCAATCAATGTCTGATTGATAAGGCCTAAACATTTTTAATGTATCCATATCCGATTTATTGAACAGCCTCATTTTAAAGCTGGTAATTTTGTTTTGAAATGATGAAGTGAATACACCTCATCAAACCATAGCATAAGCTAATCTTTGAGAATTTCATAAAACCCTAGCCTAACGCAGGCCTTGTTAACCAAGTTCTCCAAAGAAAAGCAAAGGCATTTTGTGCAAAAATTATACAAATTGCTTCTACTATCTGAACACTTGGTGCATGTAATATGAAAATTTTCTCACATTGCAATTGAGCAGCTTATTTCAGTAGTTACGATTGTTTCATCTTTGGATTAATTTTCATCATTAATGATTCAGATTCTGTTTGGAGCTTTACTTTGGCAGTTGTATCACCGTATCATGGACTTTTTTAATAAAATTCACTTAAAGATACCGAATTCTTATCATGACAATTTGGAGGAGTGATACTTATAAATGTGAAACGTGCTCAGAAAGAATGAATATGCCAACATATGGGTGCAATTTGTTAATCTGAATATGCCAACATATGAGTGAAATTTGTTAATGTAACTCATTCCAAGATATTGAAATCTTATAATGACAATTTGGAGGAGTGCTACTGTCATATGTGAAATCACAAATGTGCTTATAAATAATGAATATACCAAGATATGAGTGCAGATTAACCCCAACATATTGGAAAAATTATTTGCAATTGCCTAAAATCGCTCATTGTTTTCAGCATAAAATGATAAAAGATGAAATGCACATGCTTTGTCTCGCAATTAATTGTTGGTGTTATATTAGAGATTCATTTTCTTCAGAAGCTTCAAATTTATACCTGTTTTATATTTAATAAGCAGTATCCAAATTGATATCTTTCAGGGACATTGGCCATTTCCTCGTGATAAGCTTATGCAAGGATATGCGTACATTCTCACACATCCAGGAACTGTAAGTCACATTTTCCTTGAGTCACTTCATCACTTAGAGATAGGATTATTTTGTTTACCTTGAAAGCAGCTGGGAGTTTACAATGCATGTTTTGCAAAGTGTTTTCATCGCAGTCGATATCTGTTACAACTTACATTCTTATTTTTTGTGGATTTACTTATTGGAAATACTAACATTTTCTGACATTCAATTAACAAGCAGCCAGTTATTTTCTACGATCATTTCTACGATTTTGGCCTGCATGATCCAATAACAGAGCTAATTGATGCCCGTACTCGTGCTGGAATTCATTGCCGTAGTCCACTGAAAATTTTCCATGCCAACACTGAAGGATATGTCGCACAAACTGGGGAAAACTTGGTAATGAAATTGGGACAATTTGATTGGAATCCTTCCAAGCAAGATATTTTATCTGGTAGCTGGCAGAAGTTTGTGGACAAGGGTGCAGACTATACAGTATGGCTAAGAAAATAAATTCCTCCAAACACAAAATCCGCAGCAAATATTTCCAGTTCATTGGAGTGGTGGTATCAATGAAAAAGGAACCGCAGCTCAATTAGTAATATTCACGTACACAAGGAGTTAACAAGTCTAATGTTGATTGTCTGTGTGTCTCAGACCTGCTCATCCAGGCTTGTGAATATTTAATTGTTACAACAGTGACCTCTACATTGATCAGAACTTTAAAAGAGAAGACCTTAAGAACATTGATACATTTATTTGGAATACTGCAAGCGAGTCTTTTCCTCTAAAAATAAAAAATTATTTTCAATAAGGGAAAAGAATATAAGTTTTGTACGAGAGAGATTCCAAATGGAATCGACTTTTTCAATGAGAAAAAATTCTCAGATGTCCAATTGTGTGAAATAAAATTTAGAATCGGAAAAATACACTTAGAAAGGAAAAGATATAACTATGAACCATTCGAGTAATTAAACTCAAATATACATATCGGTATTCAAGCTTCTAGAGTTGGAAGACTTCCAGAAACGTAAAGTTATTTCGGTTATAAATATATCAAAGATCCACACAACTTTGGAATCCCCCTATCAATGCCGTCAAACTACAATAGCATAATAACCAGGAAGTTTGCTATAAAAAATAGTACCAGAACTCAATTAAACCAATTTCTAACACTATTAAGACCTTGTGTTACACTTTTTATTGATCATCATTTTCCAAAGAAGTTTGTGGTGCACTACCATCATCTCTTCAATTCCCAAGTTTGTCAGTAGCAAGCTGCAGGTCCGACAGTTTCCTTTCAGTCTTCGGGTGGATCCATGCGATTAGGTTCACCCCGGAGTTGGATGTCCAAATTGTAGGAGTGAAAATTTTAGGATGAAGAAAATTCCACCCACCATTTCTTTAGTTTCATTGCGGACCCCACCATGGCGTGGGGCCCACCACCAACACTGTTTGACACCCGTTCAAGCTGGTGGAAAGCCGCGAGCAGCTATCCTTCGCAAGAGTCCTCCCGAACCTGCCCGATCCTATTTCTCGCGCAGATCACTTCCGACATACCGCTCGCCCGCGCTCATGCAATGTCACTTTTCGGTTGTGTCAGAATCCCAACTGCCCAACATGTATAGTCGAGGAAATATCTTGTTTGATGCTATAATCATTTGCAGCAATGGCTCTCCAGATAATCATCCAATGGCCATCGTTAGCCAGATTCCATGATCATACTTCGAATAGTTTGCGTATTCCCTCCTGGGCAACCGGTTGTCATTATTGCAGATAGGGGTATTTACCCGACCATCTTCATCAAGTTTTCCAACGCTTCGATCAACATCTGATCGATGATCAG
Source organism: Sequoia sempervirens (assembly GCA_007258455.2). Classification (NCBI taxonomy): domain Eukaryota; kingdom Viridiplantae; phylum Streptophyta; class Pinopsida; order Cupressales; family Cupressaceae; genus Sequoia; species Sequoia sempervirens. Next base: position 236,934 of record VDFB02334753.1, on the reverse strand, counting down.
GTAGATCTTCCTTTTCCTCATCAATCCTCTCTCCCTACTATTCTTCTAATATACCATATTTCTTATGCTGTCACGGATCTCTGAAGGTGGTGCGATGTTGTGGCTCACCTGTCCTTACAATTCTGTTTGTGCATGGAAGCTACAATAGTTTTATTTGTCAATTTTTATATTTAATATACGGTGCATAGTTTTATTTTATTTTACTTATAGAATGTTATATTTGTAGCTTTATTTTTTTAAGAATTTTGAATTATATCTTTGTCTATAAGACGTGCTTATGTCAATAATATAAATAAATATCAAATGATATTCCCGTGAGACATAAATAAGAAATTAATTCAAATTAAATAGAAAAATCTATTTAGAAGACTAGGAATAAAATTGGTTAGTTGCAGCATGTGACCTAAACTGTTATAGTTTTAAGAGGTTTTGAAGGTGTAGGAGAAAAATCATCTGAAAAAAATAAATTTAGGGACATGATTACAATTTTTGGGTTCTATTGAGAATGCAAATGCTTTCCAAAGTAAGATACAACTAAATAAAATAAAGAAATATGTAAATAAGAGCCATCAATTTTAAATTCTTTGGAATGGTCAACAATGAGATCAGTCTCAAAATGCCATTTTACTAAATAGTTGTCCTCTTCTTGTGCTTCAAAGACTTGAAATGTTGTCTTGTAGCCATAAAAGCTTGAGATGTTGGTGTCCATGATACAATAGGTAAAACAATGGTTAGTATTATCTAAATATGAGCTCCTCTTGTGCAAAATAATCATTGCCCTCTAGATTGGATGGTGAGGGGTTTCTTTCCTCAAAAGCTTCAGGGTGATGACATGTTCTATTGAAATAAAAATAAAACAACAAAATATTCATTCTGAGAGCATGTAGATTTAAGGCATGGAATGACTATTTGAACTTTACACGTATATAGATAGATTTGTGAGGGAAACAATTCAATTTCTACATTCAATGCAAAAAAAAAGACTTATTTTATCTCATAGTGTAGAACAATTAAAATATTTTGATCACACATTTATTGATGATTAAGCATGCTTAGAATTCAAGCAATTCATGTTTCACCCTATATATCATTTTATTTAAAACTCCAATTTAGGATTGAAGTAGATGCATGATCTCATAATGAGGGCACATTTAAAATGAGATTGATCTTCCATGTCATGCATTAAACTTGCATCTTGACTACTCATTATAGTATTATTGGAGAGTTGAATCTCTTTTTAAAATAAATAGGGCATATCTTCTTGATCATGGTTTCCTTGTTTAGCACATCTTTACTGAACCAAAATATTTATTATCATTGCCATAGCACATAATTTTTCATCATATTTTTTCCCTAAAATTGCATATTAAATGTTTATTTTGCTTTTGTTTAGCCAAAAACAACCTTTATAACTCAAAGACTATATTTTGTTGCTTTCAACATTAAAATACAAGGTTGAGACACCTTTTCTAACACCCCTAGCATATTGCATACATTAAACATTTTCATTATATGTCATTTTGTAATTGGGAACATGAAGCATTACCTTTCATTTGTTTAGGAATGGGAGAATCCACATAGTCCTAGTTGAGTAAAATTAAATGAGGCTACTATCTTTGAATGGAGTGGATTCCTTGTTCATCTCCAATAAATGGCTGATAATAAAATTGAAATCCTAGAAAGTGTTAGTGCATTTTAAATTATAGAATAAAATAATTTTATGACAAATAAAAATCTAGACATGACGTGGCATATGAAATTGTCTAATTTGTTTAATCACTCTCTTACATGTCCCATAATGATCAAATGGAAGAAATGAATACATTAAAATTAAGGAAGATTTATTTACATCAAACCTATTTAACACTATATATTATTCAACTATTAAGAAATATATAAAAAATAATTTACCTCTAAATGGTGTCGTGCCTAATGAACAATGATGAATATTTTTGTAGGAAAAATTTACCAAGTATATGTACTCCCATCTAGATTGATGATCCATAACGTATATGTGTAACATATCCTCAAACACTTGGTTCACCCTCTATTTGTTCATACCTATCAGGGTGATATACTAAACTAAAATTTAGTTGTGTTCCCAATGCCTACTATAATGCAATATGAAAAGTTTATGTGAATATTGAATCTCTATCTAAAATGATTCTGTGAGGAACCCCATGAAGTCTAACAATGTCATCAAAAGAGACCCTCGCTACTACTAGAGCATATATGTAGTCCACACTAGAGAGAAATGAGCAAATTTGGTCAACTTGTCAACCATCACCATGATGGCATCATGGCATTGAGATGATGAAGGTAGACCAACTATGAAGTTCATGGAAATAGTCTTATTTCCACTCAAATATGTCATGTGGATAAAGAAGTCTTATTGGATGATGATGTTCTTGACTCTCTAACACTCAAGGCATCGAGCCATAAACTTTATAATATCTTATCACATGCCCACCCAATAATAAAATTATTGAATATTAGTGTGCATCTTCTTTTCACTTGGATGTGCTACATATGGTGCCCTAAGAGCCTCTTCCAAAATCACTATTCGAAGATCCCCTAAAACTAGCACATAAATATGACCCCTATGATGCAACAAGACATCTACCTACAATGCATATTATGCAAGCTTTCCCATAAGGGCCCTCTATGACCACAACTCTCATTGAACCTCGCAATACCACCCATCCTTTAATAATTGCTAAAAATACAACCACTCAAATATGTGCTTAATGACACAAACATAATCTCATGATGTCTCCTAATTAAAGAATCTTCTACCATGTTATCATTACATTTAATGCAATGTAAATCAAAGTCATATTTGCATAAGAACTCCATGCAATGCCTTTGATAGGCATTTAGATTTAGTTGCGTGAAGATACTAAAGATTGTGGTAGTCTGAATGAAGCTCAAAGTGATGACCTAAGATAAAATGTCTCCATCTAACCAAAGCATGTTGCAAGCTCCATATTGTGTGTGTGGTAGTTTAGCTCATGAGTCATGGGCTTTCATGACTCATACATGATCAATCGAACCTCCTACATAAGTACTACACCTAAACCCTCCAATGATCCATCTATAAAAAATCACAAATTATGTCATCAATTCAACTACTGTTGGAATCAATACACTAGTGAGATGCTCCTTGAGAACTTTAAAGGCCCTTACACTGCTCTGTCCACTCAAACTTCTTCCCTTTCTACTAAAAGGAAGTGATAGGATGTCCAATCTTGGAGAAGCCCTCAAAAAATCTATGATAATAACTTGATAATCCCATGAAAATCCTAATCTCTATCACACTGGTGGGTGCTAACTAATCCATGATCACTTTAATCTTCAATGGAACTACAAAGATAGCATTGCCAAAAATGATGTGTCATAGATACTAAACCTTTGATCAAAAGAAGACACACTTGGCCAAGTTGCCTTAAAGTTGATGCTCTCTGACTTTGTAAAACCTAATGCAAGTGTTCCTCGTGCTCCTCCATTGTTTGTGAATATATGAAAATATCATCCAAGAACACTAAAAAAATCAATTAAGAATGTATGAAACACCCCATTCATGAGGCTCATGAACATTGTGGGGGCATTCATAAAATTGAAGGGGATCACTATAAACTCATAATGGCCATAACAAGTCTAAAAAGTTGTCTTACGAATATTTCTCTATAATCTTTATTTGATGGTATTCACACTTCAAATTTATCTTTGAGAACGCTCTAGCACCCTACTTTGAACAAAAAAGTCATTGAACCTATGTAGTGGATAGTGGTTCTTAATTGTTAATTTATTTAGCTACCCACAGTCCATGTAAAGATGAAGGGACTCATCCATCTTCTTAACAAAGATGACTAGTACGACCCAAGGATATATGTTAGGATAGATGTGACCCTTCTCTAACAACTCCTCTAATTGCAACTTGAGCTCCTAACACTAGCTCAAATCATGACACTAAGTCTATATGAAAATCCACCTCATGTCGAGGTGGCATCCCTAGTAATTTTGGAAGGAATACATCTAAAAATCCCTAAATATGGGGTGATCATCAAGTTTCATAGATAGCTCAACCTCTAACCTGTCACTAATCATGATAACAAATAACTAGCATTCCTTCCATATACATTGCTTCAATTGCATAATGGATATCACTGAATGGATACAGACCTTTGCACTCTTGTGATCTCTACCATTGTTTCATGGTCATATATGCACTTAATCACCTTTCAACACTAATTTATCTTATCCCAATGGGCATCAATCCAATCCAATACATTCCTAAAACTACTCCATAAGAACCCAAGGGAGTGGCTTGAAGGTCTACTGATGTGGTAAAATCTCCAAGCCCTAACTAACAATCTCTAACCACTAAGTCTACCATCAACTTGGTCCCTTGCACTAACTTAAACTCTCACCTACCATCTTTCCTAGAGGTTGCTAACCTACAATGGTCCACTACAGACAAGGCAATGAAATAATTTGATGCCCCAGAATCAAACAATTTTTTTATGGGAAAACCACCAATTATATACTTGGGGCCTCGATCATCATGGCCTAATGGTCAACCCAGTGGTTCTCAGTTGTCACAAAAACCCTATGGGATATACCCACATATCCTACTATCTACTCAAATCCACTAACACATTTCCCTCTTGCTATAAAACTTTGGGGTCACTCTCTATCCAAATGCCTTGCACCACCACATATGTAGCAAGGACCGCTAGTTTGCACTTGTGTTGTTTGGGTCTTATTGAACCATTGTACTCTAAATATACTAGAGCCACTATGTCCTCTAAAATACTGCTAAGAGTGAGGGAGTCCCCCATTCTATCCTTGTGGTCATTAATCGCAATGAGGACCATGTGTATGCCATGCTCTAGAGTGTCCACCTTGTGGTCCTTGTTGAGGCCTAGGGATTTGTCCCTACTGATGTTGTTTTGTTGTTCTAAGAGACCCTGTAGTGAAGGAGGTCTATATCCTCCCTTCTGTGAAAGGGGAGGCCTACAAAAACCTTGGTCATGTTATGCTTGATTACAATTTTGAAACCACTCACAAACCTCTTCTCTTCTCATGGATCTCCTCTACAACGTAGACTTTTTCCGCAAAAACCCAAAGGTTCTCTAGATCATCCATGTATATGGGCCCTAGAATACCCATGCTCAACCCCATAGTAAAGTGGTTGATTAGAATCTTCTCATCCTCAAGGTAATCCATGTACTATAAAAGGTTTAAAAATTGGCTCATGTTGTGCTACTATGAGCCCCCTCTTTTGTACATCATGAAACTCATCAATAGGTCTCTAACAAAAATGCTCTGATAGATATCTTGCTTTGAAATGCTCCAAAAAATTTCCTAAGATAGAGTATCCAATAGGAGGTGATACTTATGCTCCTCCTAACACCACCCAATAGAAGTGTGTCCCCTCAAAATGTGGATAGTGAATTGTGCCTTTAGGTTTGTCTTGTAAGCTCACAACCCAAAGCACCTATCAAGGCTAAGGATCCATGACTTCACCTTAACATCTTTTGTGGATCCTAAAAAAGTAGGTGGCTATAATCATAGAAACTCTCTAATCTAACCTCCAACATCATAGGATGCTCTCATCATGCCTTCCACTTCCTAGTGTTGAACCTGAGGTGGTGGAGCGAAGTGGATCAACTCCACACCTACCTCATCAAAATGTTCTTCTTGAACTCAAGAAGGCACTATGTTCCTACTACTTGGGAATCTGATCCTTTATTGAATGTTGAAGTCGATCTACATGGGATGCCTAAATTGCTAATGAAAGCTTATCAAATCTTATAATTCCTACAATATTTGTGGTCGGTGCACACTAATGTGTAGCCTCAAAAACATGTGGCACTAAATGGAACTCCGTAGAATGTGCTCCTCATGAAGCACTAGCACACACACACCCTCTCTTCATCATAGGTGGAATCCTACATTGTCAAATGCCAAAGTTTAGTTGAATGCTAATTATGCTTTGTCCCTAGAGTTATTAGTTTTGGAAACCTAGGCTTTAATACCAAATTCATGCCCACATTTGCATGTGGACATAAAACGAACCAATAAATTTTTTCACATAAAACAATATCCACTAACCTCTACCATTCTCAACATGATAGAGTAACGTGCACACCTATTGATGTTTCACATGCAACATCTCCATAAGCACATTTCACGAGGAGAGGGAAGAGATAATAAGAGTGTTGCAAAACCAAGTTCATACACCCTATGATGATGAGAGTAAACCAACTAGGGTTTGGCATCCTTATGTAGGATGCCTCAAGGGAGGACCTCCTCAAGTACATTCCCTCTAGGTTTTCTACGTGAAAGTTAAGTGGTTGAGCCTCCAAGGCATGACCTAGCTCCTATAAATAACTAACTTTCCTAACTAGGCTACATTACATTTATATATTTAGATGTTAAACTAATTAATCTAGAGAAAATAGAACATTTAAATGCAACTTGACAAATAAATAACATTTTGTATGAAATAATCTCAAAAATTAATCATACTAACCTTCAATTTAACTAATGACTAAAAACTTATTTAATTTTTAAAGCATTTAACTCGACTAAATTAAAATGGAATTAAAATGAAAGTTGCTTCAATCCTTGATCATTGAATCAAAGTTCTCTAAAATTCAATTTTCAATATTAAATTACTCTATAATTTAATTTCATATTTTATCCAATTAAATATCAAACACTCTTTTCTAAAGTTAATTAATTATTTCACCCAATTTAATAGCTTAAGAGTTCACATCACTATAGAAATGACTAAAAAATATATTAAACAATTGTCCATATAGTATTGATTGCACGACATCAATAATTTACGTTTTCTCCTAAGGGTTGCACTAACTAAAGGTTAATCAAAATTAATCTCTCTTAGCAGAATAGTTTTTTTCTTAATCCTACTTAGTGATCTAAAATAATTATGGTAGTTTGGTTTGGTTTAATTTTTCTTTTTATTCTTTTGATATATTATATTTTTTTTAAACCTTTCCTTCTAATTTTATAATATGAGTATGTATATTATAGAGAGAGAATATTGTTTTGGTCTACTCACAGGGTATATTTATTTTGCATGTTAGAGACGATATAATTAGAAAGCATATAAACACACAATATGTATGTTGGTTAACAAATTTATTGTTGTAGTTTTTCCTTGAAAAATGATCTTGAGTTTTCGTGTTGAGCAATGATAAAAGAACCAATAATTGGAGAGATCACTATTGGATTAGCGACCTTCCTCTAAATTTTAGAGGTACAACTCCCTTGTATGATGAAATTTAGGTTTTAATTGTTATGCTTTCAACAAGAGGAAAAGCAAGAATACAAATGAATAAAATAAATTTTAAAAAGATAATTGAATAGTGATCCGTAGATGATGAACACAAATTTAGTTTCAAAACAGTATTAAGCTCAATGACTAATACACTATATCAAAATAGATTTACCGAAATGAATTTAAATTTAGGCTAACACGGAAAGACGAAATGTAAAAACAATCATTGTTCCCACATGAACAATAATTTCAGAATCAACATAAGAAGTACATAGACTCCCAAAATCGATTCTTTATTTCTTAAAATTAAAAAAAAATAACAAGCTCACAAGCTTGCCCACTCCCATGTCAAAAAAATCCCCCCTCCCCCCTCTTCCCATTCCAAAAACCAATATTTAAAGCCCATGGATGAGAACATCAAGAGTTTTCATTTCAAAAGCATCATAAAACTACGGATGGTCAAGAATGACTCTTCAAATCTTGATTTTTTTAACTTTCCTCCTTTTGAAATTAAATCACAATTGCATTCTTGAAAATGTTGACAATCAAGATAAAAATTTACAATGAAAATATGTAGATAATTTTTATTCATCCAAATAAGCAAAAAAACAATAAATCATAGATGAAAATAGATTACAATATAAATGCAAATCATAAGTCAAGAATTATGTGGAGAAACCCTTGTGGGAAAAAACTCCACACCTAAATATCTATCCAAGACTTGTAATAATCCTTCAAATGAGTTACATCAATGCAACTTCTCTCTAAATCACTGCAACACTTCATGGCTTCAACAACTTGAAATTAACTTGTTTTTCCTTCAACTCAAGCACTAAATATATCTAGGTATGAGAAAAACCACAAATCATGAATGGTTTCTAAAACCATTTAGGCATAAATCACAAAAATAAGAAACTTTCTCTTCAAACTTGTGATTTTATCTTCTTTTTAGTAATGTGCTCATGCAAATGAAAAAATCTTCCTTATCATGCAAACGAAAAAATCTTCCTTATCTTCTCCAAGCTCACATTTAACTTCCCCTTTTACACGCTCTTTCTAATTTGACAACTAAAAAACACTTTACAAGTTGTCATAATTGCATTTAGCAACTTTCATGACAACTAAAAGATAATTACAAATTACCAATTAAAAATTAAATACAAAAAAGGTTGACACATTTACTCAAGAGAAAAGACTTTGCACTTCTTGCTCCTTTATCCCTTTGAATCATTATGTTATATAGTCCATACACCTGGTCAATGCTTTACATTTTTCACTTGGTATTTTGTTAAACAACTAAGGACCCAATTTGTAATTCACCTCCATGACATAACAGGTCAGTGATTTTATTGAATTTATAGGCTTATCTTCAACTTTTCCAAAGGTCACATCTTCTCATGAATACCAATTAACTTCCTTTTAGATTTCCCCTCACCAATTTACCAAATTAATGGAACTTGGCTTGGTTGCCTTCACACAATTCTTGATTACAAACTCCATTAACATCAATAATTGTATGGTCCCATAGGGGGGATTGGGCTTCTATTTTCATGGAGTAGGAGGTCCCATGGGAAAAAAATATTGTGCTATGGGATTAATTGAAATATTTTCCAAAAAAATAGGAGCCCCTACCTTTTAGGAAGGAATATTTCAACTGGTGAAGTTGGGGTGGGGCTAGAAATTGCCCCTACAACTTAGGAGTTTTTTATGCCACTTGTTTTTCAGCTAAAATTTTATATTCTTATTAGAAAATAAAAAATGAGAGAATTTTCATTTATTTATTATTTGTTATCAAAGCACTACAGTTCATTCCTTAAATTTTGGAGCTTAAAATTTTAAGCAAAATTGCAAGATTAAATCCATGGAACCAAGAACTTTAAAATATTCCTAAAAAAGCTAAGTAGCATACACTAAGATTTTTTAGGAAGCCCCCCTCCATAGGACCTTACCCTAAGCATTCATTCCCTACTTTGTGTGGTTAGCGGAACTAAAGAACTCTCCTTTCTCATTTCCAAAAAAAAAATTAGAATTTTTGAAGATACATCATAGCCATGTAGTCTCAGGATCCTAAAGCCCATAGTGATATCACTAGCACTTGCACCGGAGGGGTGCAAGGGTTACGCCGATAGAAAAATATAGAGAAGTAAGAAGGGGAGAGACATGCAAATTATCATTAGCAAAGGTAACAATGTTTGACATTAGAAGATAGTAGTAGGTAAATATACAATGTGATTATACAATGTGTGAATCTCAGTAATAGATTGAGAACACGAATGATAACATTTTTTTTTTTGAATAGATGGATATATTGCATGATGTTTGCTTCAATAGTGTTGTTGTTGTAGGAGTGTACATGGAATGTAGTGTTGGCTGCATGGAATAAACAGATTGCTCAATGGAAATGCAAGGTATGGAAATGATGGCTGGGGGTGTTATTTGGAGTGCGTGTGGGTATCTGGAGAATACTTGTATAATGGTGGTGCAGTGAATGATTATGATCCATATCAAGAAATTTACCATAAGCAGGTGTAAGCTGTATATCGAATGTCAATCAAGATTAGGAGGATTCAGAATGTGGGGGGTGATGGGTAAACATGGATTTAGTATGTGGTACATGGATGAATTGATTTAATTTGGATAAGGTGGATGGAGTGTTGGATCTATTGTGGATGGAGTAAGATGCGTGTACCTCTTTTGCCACATGTAGCTATTGTTTTTTTTTTGCAATCTCATTGAGATGTAGACATCTTGATTAGGGAGCCATAAGAGTCCTTATGATAAAGTGTTGTTATCAACGCATGGTTATTCTGAGATTTGGATATCATGGATGTCCCAACTTATGATGGTGTACATTAACGGTTGATGGTTTGGATTTTCTTTTTCCAAACTTGGGAGGCAAGCAATGGTAGGTGGATTTGGTGATTTGTTTGGGCCAAAATGTGTGCATATGTCTTTTTTGGTTGCTATTGATGCTTTTTTTTGTGCACCATTGGACTTTATTTGATGGAAGTGCTTTTTTTTGTGCACTATTGGACTTTATTTGATGGAAGAGCTTCCCTTTTTTATTTTTTCCCCATAGTTTCTTTTACTGATGGAGATTGGTAGGGATGTTTTTGTGTTGTATTTTATGGTATCCATCTGCATATTATTTGTCAATTTTTTTGAATTTATTTGTCCCTTAATTTTTTTTGGTGGATGGGATGATGTGTGAATCATGGTTGAAGGTATGAAGTGTGGTGGCATTGATAGCAACTTTATCATAAGGACTCTACAGTCTCCCAAATGTTGACTCTTTTTTTTTTTTTTTGTGGAATAGCTACATGTACATTTAGGAGTGAGCATCTCATAGGTGGATGGAACAGTAGGTGGTATATTGGATGTTTGGATTCTTGATGTTGATTTTGCGTGGTATTGCTTGAAATATGCTTTGGTTCATGTTCTTGATATGGATCAATTTGGTAATATGGATTGTATGCAAAGGGGTTTGTTGTATTTTCATGGAGGGATGGGAAGTGGCTCAATATTGTATTGAATGTGATACAGTCTTTGTATGTCTTAAAAATGACCAATACTTTAGGAGGATTCGCCAGCTTGTAACAACCAGTTGTAGGAGTATACAAAGCTGGAACATCCACTTGCATCTGATATTCAATGGAGTGACATTAGCCCCATTCTGTTCAAACCATGATTTGAGTTGTTCGGCCTCCTCTATTCTTGGGTTTACAAATAGGTGGGTGCTTGCCAACGTGCTTATGACCTTGCCATTGTACTCAGTGACACGGCCATTTTTTATTGCAAGTACGGACACATGTTTTAAGTGATAGCTCTCCTGCAGTTGCTTGCCTTCCTTTTCAGTTGTTGGACCCCATAAAGTAATATTAATGGTAGATGAAGAGGTATCTATCAATTTGATGCTCCTTCGAAGAACTTCAGTCCCATCCCTCCTCCTTATGGTTGAGCTTGGGTCCACACATATGACTATTCCAATAACATCGACAAGGATATTATTGTTCAATTCTAAAATGTCCTTAAAGGGTGTGAAGGAGAACTTATGTTTGGGAATTGCAAGGTCATCTTCTGAGTGAGAAATTTTGGATTCCTCGACTAAAAGAATTTCAAGTTGGCTATTCAGTTTGTTGTACAACCTATTAGCTGACTTAATAGTCCCACCAGATATTGTATATACTTCTCCAAAATGTACATTCATGTAATGAAGGTTTGCAACTTCATTAAAGCATGTTATTTGTATTTCAGTGCACTCACAATCAACAATATCAAAAGAGAAGACCTGCCCTTGTCCCTTCTGTGTGTTGAAGTGGTGCATCTATTTTTTCATGGTAACACGACCCTTTATAAGCCACCTTGTCTGAAATGGATTCAAATTTCTAATGGGCGTAATATTGGATGGGGAGTCTTTCTTTTGTAGGGAAGAGGCTAACCCAAATAGTGCCCTTTGAGTAGGTGGCTTTGTCACCATAGGAATGTTACTCATGTTTGTAGATGGAGTAGTTGAGTTTGTAGAAGTTACTTTCTGGACTTGCTCTTCAAACAGGTAGGCAGGTTGACCAATGATGTCATGTTGCAAACATGTGATTTCTAATTTGGAGATGACTATCCACCTATAAAGATTAAACGTGTCAGTATTTTGAGTACAATTAAATGTGGTACAGCTGATAAAAATGATAGGCTACATATTGGTAGTTGTGAATTTTGTAGATATGCATGCAAATAGCGTGGCTCACCTTGAATTGCAAAGAACAGGGCAACTGTATCCTATCAATTTGAGTATAGATCCTTTCTGGAGTTCTTTAGAAGCTATGCATTGGTTGTACTTTGTTGGAAGTGTTGCCTTCTGCTTATGTACCCCATCGGAGAGATCCACTCTATATCGATCAACCAATTTGAGCGCATGGCCAAACGGTGCAATTTCTAATGCTTGTAGATGGGGTTGCAAGTTTAGGTTAGCATTATTCATCAGCTTGATTGCATCCTTAGTCAAGGAATATTTTGTTAGGAGAGGTGGTTGCGGTACTATAACATTGTTATCAAGGCTTATAGGCGTGGCTTGTACTTGTTGGGTTTGCTGTTGAAAGAGGTTGGTGGGCTTGCCAATGATATCTTGCAGCCCACATATGATTTCTAATTCCGATATGACGATCCACCTATGAGTGTAAAATAAAGAAGTATTATCAATAGGATGATATGTAAAATAATGGAGTTCATGAAAGATAATCTAAAAGTTTTGATTTTGCATATTGTAGCAAATTACTAAAATATGATGGCTCACCTTGAATTGCAAAGAACAGGGCAGCTATATTTAATGAGTTTAACTATAGAGCCCTTTTGTAGTTCTTCAGAATCTATGTGGTGGTTGTACTGTTTTGGAAGTGTAGCCTTATGATTATGCACCCCATCAGAGAGTTGTAGTATATAGCGATTGGTTGGTTCAGGCCCATGTCCAAACATTGAAATATCTATTGCTTGTAGATGGGGTTGTAGGTCTACGTTTCCATCATGGATCATCTTAATTGCGTTCACAGTCAAAGAAAACATTGTGGCAAGAGAGCGAACTAGTCCTTGCAAAAGTAAATTGTAGTTGGCAACTATTACTTACTTTCAATGATGTATAAAAAGCATACTTTGTGAAGTGTGAAATTAATATGTTGTAGACCCAACAAAATATACTTAACTAATTCGATAATATTTCAGAAAGCAACAATGTTCTTGAATGTGACCATACAAGTAGTAGTTTAAATAAAAGTGTGTATAGAAGTTACATAGAGTTAAAGTAAATTTAGAATAATACCTGTAAATGTGATTTTGAATAGGTATGTATGTCAAAATAGTGGCCTTTAGAAGTTAGCTTGCTGCACTTGTAAGGAAAACAAAAAGGGAGAGTCTAGTGAGTAAAAAAGTTAGTTCACGCTATTAAGTAATCTAACTAAATTGGATGCAATCTAAATGTTTAGATCAGCATTCTATGCTAAAGGAATAAGAGGAAACATGCTTTCTAACAAATGAGTATAAAAGTAGTGCATTAATAGCAAGGAATAAACAATGAATGAGAATACAATAAGATTAAAGAGAGTTACTTGGTTCATAAATGTTTTAACCTATTATTGGAGAGCACTAATTTTATGTTTTAACCTATTGGTTCATAAACAACGAATGAGAATGCAATTGAACATGGCATTTGTTTCTTGGAATTTCGACATATGGGTCAAGTAAAGATATACAAAACAAAAGCAAAAGTCAAGAACCAAGATGCAAAATGATAGCGAGAGAACAATGTATACATATTTTTGAAGCAAAAAATGTGTTACATGGTATTGTAGTAGGTGACATATTGGATCTTTTTATTGCGAGGAGAAGTGCCTTGCTCATAGTATATTGGAGCTGCAGAATTGATGTTTTGTGGGGCTTTTGGATTTAAACTAAAAATACTGAAATTTGGAAAAAAAAATATATAGATGATTGAACTATTGACAATTCTAAGAGAAATGAACATAAATCTGATAACCCGGAATAGTGGCATAATATTCAACCGTTGACTGAAATAATAGAGCACACTCAGAAATATCATTTCAGATTTAAAGGAAGACCTTTCTGGGTAAGATGAAGAGCTGTTGTGTAGTGATTATTGCTCAAAATTCATAATTAGACATTTACAAACTCAGGATGAACAATCGAGGATGATATTGTGCATTCCTAAGACTATATCAGACCTCCCAAATATTGCTGCAGTGCATTGCATGATATGTTTATAACAGTGAATACTGTGACAACAGTTTTAAACCATTTTACGAGTTAAATAAAGTCTGTCACACATGTACAGTTGACTCATTTTCATTCTTTATTAAAGGGCCTCAAAGGATTGTAGATAACCGAACTTGCTTCAATTATTTTATCGACCTTGGCATCATTTGTGGAAAACATTGGTATATTTTTATGAGAGTTTATCTGAAATATTCAGATTCAAAGAATTTTATTTTTTTTTAAATTAATCATCTTGTGTTTATCTGAAATATTCAGATTCAAAGAATTTTATTTTTCATAAAATTAATCATCATTTGTAATTAGAATCATTAAATACGATCAGCCCTGAAATTGAATTCTTCATAGTGCATACAGAGTCTTGTTGAAGTTTAGATCTACAATCTTGTATCTTATTTTATTTAACTTGTATTATTTTTTAAAAAACTTTCTTAACTGATACTAAGTTTACAATCAACTGTATGTAGCAAATTAATTTATAATTGAAAATTTGAATAGTGGCTATATATATATATCAATCATGCACTGTATTGTTTAACGGGGGAAGAGGAAATGCCTTGTGCAAACCATTCATAATAAATGGCATGCATATAAGAATTAATAACATAAAGGATAAATTATTGAATCCACTATATAATTATTAATATAGTAACATAAAGGCACAGGCAGGGAGGATAGTGGCGAAGGTTGTGGAATTTGGCTTTACACCTGCCAATTGCATTTGCTTGATAGTTTCTAAAGCCTTTTCAACAAATCCAATTTGTACATATCCTACGATCGATGCAGTCCATGAAATAACATTATTTTAAGGTATTCCGACAAACAACATGGCCCCTTCAACCGCCATTCTGGGTCTGCTGCCAAATTTTCTCACTGGACCTGTAAAATGGTTAATTTTCTCAGTTGGAAAAATCTGAACAGTAAACGAGATGAATAAATAAGGGTACGTGTCACAGAAGAAAATGTAAAATGGAGAGCTATAGGTTGGACACATGTTTTATGTAGTAGGGTACGTGGGAGAGGAGGAAATGTAAAATGGAGAGCTCTTAGGTATGTAGCCAACAATTTGTCCAAATTTACAGATATTTTGAGTGCAGGGATGAGTTAGTGTACAAATAATTTGTTGCCTGAGAGACTTTGGTTTTGATTTGTTGCAATTTTGTGTTGTAACTATTTTCTTGCAAGATTCTCAATTAATGATGGTTCATTCGAGAAGTAGTTTGTTTTGTGCTAGCGAATCCATACAGGTCTTGAAGCTGAAAGACATTACAACGTTGCAGGTTTAGCAATGTTTAGCAGAAACATTGTGCGGGCTTTGATTTTTTATGTAATAAGCCACTAAATCAAAAGAAGGTTTAGCAGAACCTCTGTATTGAAGGAAGAATTTCATGTGGTTCAGGGCTGGATGAGATCAATGGGTTTCTGCGTGTATTTTGATTTTTAGTAGATTGTATTGCAAAAACAGCTAAAAAAAAAGACAAAAACCTAACTATAAGGATTTATTTTCCTTTGTTGTCGACTGTGAGACCTTTGCTCTAAGGACTTGAATATGGCTATTATTTTCTCTTGTTCATCTCATTTCATATGAGAGATTCTTTTGCTTAATATGATTATCAGGAGGCCTGGTCAGTCTCATGGTTCTTTTAAGTTTGTTTGTTAGTAAGCTTTTGGCTTTTGATTAGAAAAGATTGAGCGTGGTGTGTATCCATTCTTCCTCTACCTATACTATCATTAATATTGTGGGAATGGTCTTATAACTGATGGGTTGGAGACTTGCTTTGGCTTGTTTACTGATCTTGACAGAAGTAGGAACTGGAGCTGCAGAGTTAGCAGAGACCAAAACGAATTTTAGAGCACAACACACATTTGTAAAGGAATTAAGAGATAAATGAATACCTTGTTCACTGGAGAGGTAAGCAGGCGATTCCCACAGCAATGATGACAACTATGAAGCAGTCCATGAAAGCTACAAAATATTTCAGATAAACTACTCTTTGGCTCATCTTTTGATTTCAAAGGCGGTCAATTTTACAATGAAAATCCCATCGAAAGGATAGATAAGTATGAAGAAAATATCTGATAGAAATGAATGTAGCGATAAAAGAGAGTAAGCAGGTTAGGTGAGATTGAAGTATGCAGGAGCAGTTAATAGCATTCAATTTGTAAGACAGGTCTAATGTCTTCTTCGACAGCCTACAAATATTTAATTATTGGAGCGTTGGCAAGTGGGTTCCACCATGTCACATAAACGGTGAAGATTACCGGAAATCCTCCAAAAGTCTGACGGGAAACAGTGGCAGTTCAACGGCGTGAGACATGTTTCAGGCTAAAATCCCATCCATAATATAGCCTATCGGCTAATTAACATTTACAATGGTATCATTTCTTCCCCTTCTGATGCCTCCATTATTCCAAAATTTGTATACATAATCCAATGCATGTTTGATTTCCTTTTTGAAATAGTGACCAATTGTCAGACATTCAACAGTATGAATTCCAAACTTTTTTGTCTCTCGTGTACATAAAAACACAGGTGGTGGATTCCAGTGACCCTAACATGTATCCATCCATGGAACAAAGGTTCAATATTTTTCTCCAATCTATAACTCTTTTCTTGGAAAAGGGGTGATTATAATTCCTATAGGGGTGGGAACTTTGGAGAAAGTTCTAAACTCTTTTTCTGGCATCATGAAAGGGGTAATTAATGAGAATAAATAACTAAGGACTTGCAACTTGAAATGTTAAAGGAGGAAAAGGATAAGGAGTCTTTATATGATCTCTTTTTGGAAAATACTAAGTTCAAGAAAATTGTGGCTAAATTAAAGACTAGGGTGGGATGACTTGAATAGGAGTTGTAGGAGGTGAAGGGTAACTCTAGGAGAAAGTAGAGTTGAAAATAAATCTAGATATAATTAGCACTACGGACTTTGTCATTGACAAAGAAAAGAGAAAACGCATACATTCACAAGATGGTATAAGTAAGAGGTCTAGAGGATAATAGACAAAGTAAGGTGGAAAAAATGAGAAGACTAAGGAGGATTATTACTTCTAAAAGTGCAATCCCTCTAAGAAGACTGGAAGGTCAAAAAAAGCCTCAATTTATTAGTTTTCCAATAGTTTGGGGTCACTTTCTTTGTCTTTTGGCTAATTTTTGGTCTCACTTAGACTTTTTACTAACTATTTCATAATTCTTGTTAGTCACATTGTGTTGGTTTTAAGGTTTGATCTTATATATGTTCTAGCTCTTTGTTTACTACTATATCTTTTGAGACTTTGTTGAACATTATGGATCCCTTTCAAAACCCTTACTTTTCTCCTTATAAAAAAGATTTACTAAAATCTAAAATCTATTCTAACTTTTCACATCTCATTCACAAACATCAAGAAATATAATTAAACAAGTAAGTCCACTCTAAAATAAAATAATCTAACTAAAACTTCCACTCATGATATTCAATTTATCCAAGTCACAAAGCAAATTAAATGGTTGAAAATAGTCCATAGGAACCCAATTGAAACTTTCTCGTCTCTTCTTTTAACTTGAGAAACTTTCTAATGGTGAGAATGGTGGACTACCTTAGTTGGAATTGCTAATCTAAATTATTGTTGTGGTTGTACTAAGGTGGGTAAGAAGTGAAAATGGAGGATTTGAAATTTCTAGTCAATCACAAACTTTAGCTAAAGCTAGAGAATTTTTATGCAAAAATCTAAACCTCTTTAGTGATGAAAAAAGAGGTATTTATAGGAAAGTGAGATTAAGTTTAGGTTTTGAGGTGAAAACAAAGAAATTTGTAATGATAATTCACCTAGGAAAAATGTCAACTTTGAGTTAAAATGTGTCAAAAATAAGAAGAAGCTTGGTCATGCAAAGACTTGCACTAGAGAAAAAAAATTGTTTGGGTCCCTTTTGACAATAATTATTTTGTTAGGGAAAACCAATGGATTTAGAGGCAAACTCATGATTTAAAGCTAAAAAAAAGGTTTCTTAGCAAAAAAATGCATAAGGACATCTTGTAAGTGGCATAGGTTAGAAAAATGTGACAAGTGGAATATTGTGAGAGGACGCCAATGCATTTTCACTATGGAGAAAGAAGTTAAAGGTTAAGTTTTATGAATTTTGTGCCATGTATGGTCATGAGTTGAATTATTATATCATCATCAAACTATCATGTATGCATGTTCATTTTTAAGTACTTGTAAATTTACAAACCTATATTTCACACATTTAGATCTATGCATCACATTTGAAGTTTACAAGAACAATCAAATTCATGAAACTTGAGATTAAACCTATGATGCTTGGAATTGTACCAACAAATTCTAAATGCAATTTCATTCCAATTTTATTGGTTTTCCACCAACACATGTAAGAAGTTGTGATTCTACGTTATGATAAAAAAAAATGAACAATAATCTATTCGACCATAAAAATAAATTTTTCATTTCTCATTTGATTAGATTTCCAAAATTTTGTTGCATGATTTATCATAGTTCTCTAAATTTGGTTAATTGATTTTCATATTAATAAAACCTAATTTCAATAAAGGAATAATTTTATTTCTTAACAAAGAGGATTAAATGTGTGGGAGAAGGGTAAGAGGAGCTAAGTCATGTTTGAAATTTGAAGAAGGTTAAGGCTTTTTTTAGTTTAGGAGGACAAGCCAAGGTTTTGAATTCTACCTTTGCTTTTTATCCTCAATATTTTGTATCAATTGGACAAACCCATGCATTCTTGTGTTTGGTTTGTTGTGTTAGCATCTCATATGATCACAATAATGTCCCTTGCTACACTAGTGACTCATATTGTCATTGTAATGCCCCGCCAAGGAACCCCAGAGGACAACACTAACTATGGCACAATAATGGAACAATTTTTTTTTAAAGAAATAATAGTGGAATGCATAACATATAATCTAATCCTAAGTCCTCTAAGATTCCATGACCGTGCTACTCACATAACTATCAACCAAGAAACTAGATTCATTTCATTAACTACCAAGATATCATGATTTACCGAACAAGCAAGGTTCAAAATAAAAGCATCACATTAAATGATTCCACATAACATATCAACTGATAATCAACATTAAGTTTATTTCTAGCTAACTACATATACAAGATGCATTACATTATAGTATTCATTACAAGGAGAATGCATCAATATTTGTTACATCATTACAATTTTTACAACAATGCTTCCTAGGTGTAACACCCCACCAAGGAACCCCAAAGGAAAACACAACCATGCTACAATAATGGAACAATTTTTTATTTTTTTAAAAAGAAAAGAGGAATAACAATGAACTGCATAACTTAACTTAACATGTAAACTAAATTAATTCCTCTAAGGTTCCATGACTACATTACTAACACAACTATAAAAAAGAACATGACATCAAATAAGCAACATCAAAGATCATTTATAAACAACTAATAAATATATACAAATTTCATTAAATGAGAATGCATCATAATTTGTTACATCGATACATTGCTCACAAAAATGCTTCCATGAATACAATTGGGAAGAATACATCAATATTACAATACATGGTACAACTGATATACAAGTCCAACTCATGTAGACTGTCTCCTCAAATTGGATCAAGAACTGGAAACTACTACATAAGATACATCCTCCACACACTTGAACAACATCGAGGGAAACCCAATAGAGGAAAAAGCACAAACCTCTCGACCATGTGGAACCATAAGGTCCACCCCCTGTGCTAGGAGATAACATAAGGTCCCACTACAAGCAAATAGTCGAGAAGATAGAAGGATGACATAAGATAGAAGGTTGACATAAACAAGGGCTAACATGACTCCAACACAACACTGCACAATATTAATGTCACATAAACATATACAATGCTTACAATAATGACTTCACTTCCAGAGACATACACACATTAGAAGGAGAACATACAACTAGGGAATGCTAGACTACAATAGGGAGGAGTGTCATCACATAGCTTGCTATGGGTTATCCTGGAAAATCTTCCTAGGCCTTGACCCCCATCCTGGGTTATCTTGGTAGCCTCTATCAATCCTCAGACCCCATACAAACTCATGCAAAATCAACATAAATTTCATGAGGACAAAACAATTGATCTTGCCATTCCAGGCCTTCTCATCTCATCTCAAGCCTAAACGAGCACTTGAGCCATGAGTGAGGCATACCATTATCTTGATTAATGTGGAAACTAGCCAACCCCTTAATTCACTATTAATATTATCACTGGATTAAGAAACTCCCAATAGGTTGTCCTGGTCAACCACTTTGGGTTTTGACCCCCATTGAGAGCCACTCCCCCTACTTGCAACTAGTAAACCCTACAAATCCAACAGGGCATTTACCACCTTGCATACATACAAAATCACATGAATCCAACACAGAGCAATGCATTAACCATCTCGCTAACATATCTCATTCACAAGAATATGGACACAATGCAAGGCATTGACCATATTGCACATTTACCATGGTCACATGAAACCATACCAAGATAAAAGGCACACCCTTAGGGTTTCCAATTTGCACTAAGCACTTGACCCAAAACATTGCCATACCACCTTCAAGTAAAACAATCATAAAACCATCCATACACAAAATTACTTTCTCATGGGCTTCTAGAAGACTACCATTAACCTCTTTACAAAAAGACTTCCACAATGAACAATAACCATAATTGCCTCAATTTCAAATAATCAAACACAAAACTTCATACAATTAAACAAATCCAATAATCAACACACATTGTTGAATACAACAATTAGTCATCACATTATAACCATGAATACAATCCTTTAATTTAAAGCATTATCTTGACTTACTTTCCACTCATTTTAAGTTAACCACCTAATTCATTTAAAAGATTATTTACCACAAATAACTCTATCCACCTTAAATTTATTAAAATGGATTACACATATTCTCTACTCAAAGGAAAAGATGGATGTGTCAAACACTCCCACACATTTGCAAATAAGAAAATTATACTTCCAATGTCCTCTCAAATATCACACAAGTACACTCTAAAATCATATGCCAGTCACATAAAGCTTAATGAAAGCAATCCTAGCACTGTTGAACTGCACATATGCCTATGCAATTATAACAAGAATGCTTACTTTTGTACTCATTGATTCCCAAAGGTTGCAACAATAAGAGAATAAGAAAATAGAAGAGATATGTATATATAAGTTAGTGAATATATGAGTATACAATCTTATGCAAATAAATATCAAGTTCGACTAAGTGAGGGAATCACTAAATCTCTCCTTACATACAGGTTAAACCATGATGCATGAGAAGAATGTCATCATTAAACCTAAACTTTAATAAGGTAAGGTATGACTTAACATTTATTTATCTTTCTATAAAATCTTCAATTGATTCATAATGCATAATATGCATAGATTAATTACAATCTAAATCTATATATGTATATGTATATGTATAGATCAAGTGTCATAAAATATCTCAAATTTCATATTCAATTCTTTAACTTTGTCCTCTTATATGAGTCTCATACTTGGAATATTTTTTTTTTTCAATAGAAAATATTAAATATTATTAATGATTTTCTTTTCAACTTTATTTAATTTCTTTACTTTTTAACTATTGATTGAATATTTATTCTTTCTAGAGTATTCATATAATTACTAAACAATATCACTAAAAGAATCTTTTACCCTATAAGTATTCTCTTTAACAAAAGAGATTAAAAACATCATCTTAAAAGGTAAAATATTATCTTACCCTCTTTTCCATATTTAGAATTAAGATGTACTTTTTCTTAAGGAAAGATTCGATGTTATTTAAATTTTAGCTCCTAGTCTTTAGACTTTAAAAGAGGGACTTTCTTTTCATAAGATTTTACGAATGTCTTGGCTAGACTCGGCTTAAATGTCAAACATAATACATGCACATTGAATTGCATATACCCAATGGCCCACATATATCTATCGATTACTAAAGTAAAGCATATAAATCAAATGTGCCTAAATCAAAGGTTTTAATGCTAATTCGTTGAAAAGTGTCCTTCCATCCATCTAAAACCGTTTCTAACACATATTAAAGAATGAAGTCGATATCTTCCAAAAGGATAATTATACAAAGGAAAAGTTGTTTGAAAATCATGTATGAGTTGCCCCTCAAGCAGCTAACTGAAGATTCCCTGCCAACTTTTTCTTTCTTTAGAAAATAACTGATTTTTTTTTAATAACTGTTTGAGGTCGCATGTTGCTGCATGCAGAACCTTTCCATTTATTAGCATTAAATTTATAACCAAAATAATATTCTATTTATTCACTCATTGTATTAAGATTTATCTATTTATTTTATTTCATTTAATATTTTTATCATACTTTTATTTTATTATCAACTATAATTATTAATAAATTTATTTGTATTTAATTTACCAAAATACTTGTTACTTAATAATTTAATTTAATGAACCAATTAACCTAGAACAACATTTAACAAACAACTTAAACTAATTAACCCAAAAAAACATTTATCAAACATCATGAAAGGGTGAATCATGGAGGGGCACTACACTAGAGTACATGTAAGAAGAATACATCTAATTACAATAAGAAATACAACTGATATCCAATCCAATACATATACATAAGAGTTTGTCTCCTCAATCTGGAATAGGATCTGAGTCCACAACATAATGAACAATCTCCATGCACACGAACATGCAACAAGAATACCCAATGGAGTAAAAAGCACCAACCTCCCAACCATTTCGAACCTTGAGGTCCACCCCCAATGCTAGGAGATAACATAAGGTCCCACTACAGATAGACAGTCAGGAAAGCAATAGGCTAACACAATCAAGGGTTATACATGGACTCCAACACAACACTACTCGCAACACAACATCACTTACAACACTGACTTCACTTCTAGAGCAACACACAAAACTGAAGGGAAAGTACAACTAGGGAATGCTAGACTGCAATTGGGAGGAGTGTTGTCACATAGCTCGATATGGGTTATCCTGGTTGATCTTCCTAGGCTCTTGTCCCCCATTTGGGTTATCCTAGTAGCCTCTACCAATCTCCGACCCCCATTCAAACTCATGCGGAATCAACGTACCTTTCATGAGGACAAGACAATTGATCTTTCCATTCCAAGTCTTCCCATCTCATATCAAGCCTAAACAAGCAATTGAGCCATGAGTGAGGCATACATTATCTTGATGAATGTGAATTTTACCCATCCCCCTAATTCATTATTAAGGTTATGACTGGATTAAGAAACCCTCCAATGGGTTATCCTATATACCACTTTGGGTCCTAGCCCCCATATAGAGCCACTCCCCTACTTGCAACTAGTAAACCCTACACACCAAGCAAGGCATTTACCATCTTGCATACTTAACATAATCACATGAATCCATACATAGTGCAAGGCATTGACCATCTTGCACATTATCATAATCACGTGAACATTGGCCAGGTCAACATGAACCCATGTCCCAAACCATAGCCATAATTCAACCCTCAATGAACAGGTAGTACAACACTTAGGGTTTGTATTTTACTCAATGCACATATGCACACCTTCAATAGAAGACCATTACAAATCTCATGAAATCCAAGCAAAGATGGGAGGGCAACACAAAGCACATAACTCCAGACATTTCCAAATCACTTCCAAAGTAAAATAATCATAAGACAATTTACACATATTATACCCCTTCCTAGGCCTCTAGAAACCAACCTTAACAACTTTGCACAAATGACTCCCACTTTTAAGCAATTACCAAAATCACCCCAATCCCAAAGTCAAACACAATAATTCAATATGAACAATCATTTAACCATGACATACTCCACAAGTAAGACATTATTTTCTCATTAAGTATTACTCATTGACTTATCCACTTAATTCACTTAATGGATCATTGACTACAATAAAAATTATTCTCAATAGCTAGTTACATGGTGAATTTACAATTCAACTATTAAGAAATCAACATTCATTAATTAACAAAAATGTAATTCATTTATTTAAAAAAATCTTTCATTTATCTAAATAGAAATTCGGCCTACTTAATTACCCAATTAACTTATCTAACATAATCAATTAATTGCATAAATAGAAACATTCTTTTACTATAACCATAATATATATTTGTGTGTGTATATATATATTATTGACAAAATACAATTTTTAAAACAAATATATCAATTTATAATGTGATCTAAACATATTTATATACATATATATACATACATTTATATACATACATACATACATACATACATACATACATAATATATATATATATATGTAAAACTAAATGCCAATCATATATTATATCCATAGAAATGAAATCACAACACAAGTACCGCATGCCAAGCAATTATAAATCATAGTTTATAGTGTTAAATCGCCATACAGTATCAAAGGCCAATATAAAACTGTAACCATCGAATATCAAACCCAAACTATATATATATCGAATTCCTCATAAAGCATTTTCATCAAACATAATGAATATCCAAGGTAATACACAGGGAGAAGTTCACATTTCACAATATCTAACACATGCAAAGCAGAAAATGAAGTCGCAACATACATTATTCATCAAATTAAAGAGCATTACCAATATCGAATGCCAAACCCCAAAATATAATCGTCAAAATAAATTTACAAACCTTAATGTTTTTCATCAAAGTCCAAATTCAAAGCATATCCATCAAAAAATAATCATAAGTCTCAAATGTAATATGCAGAATCAAAATAAAACTCAGATAAATCCCTAGTGCACTACTAAGCAACAAATTTGTAGATGCAAATCCAAATACAATGACTCTATTCCAAAATAAGAAGTCTTGAATAGGTGATGAGTAGCCATCAGAGGTCGAAAGATAAAAGGAGTTTGTCAGAAATTGAAGTTGTGGAATATTGAATTGAGGAGGCACATAAACCATTTGATAGGACATCATAATGAAATATGGAAGGTTTGGTGAAGGGTAAGGCAGCTGCATGCCAAAATGCAAGCTTTGGAACAAGGTACACCATCTAACAAAGCATAATGAAAGTGGATCTTTCAACAAATGTTTAGTTACCACTGCGTTGGTAGAAATATATGGAAAAGCCGAAGCATGTAGAATGCGGAAGTAAAGACAAGGCACAAGAATCGCTTGACGAATACCTAAGAACTATGGTCGTGGGGAATTTCAAGAGTTGGTATACATGTATGCAAAAATAGGCAACAAGAGATGGCGCCCAACCTCAATGACAGAGGGCCTCAAGGAGATGTCAATATGCGAAATGCAATGGTAGTAAGATATACACAAATTGGATTTATTAAAGCATTCAAGAAAGCAATCGACAGATGTAAATAAATATTCTCTCATAAATGCAACGATTATGGGATATGCATAAAATATAATTGCACTAAGATTATAAACAGAACAACTAAATCGTTAAACAAACAGAACAATAGCACTATCGTAAGAAGAACAAAAAACTCATATGTAAATTCATTTCCTCAAATTGATTTGATACAATGCCTTCCTTTACCTATTCTTCTACATTCCTCCCTTCCAAGAATCAACGATGGAATGAGATTCTTTTACGGAAATTTTCTTCCCAAAACTCTGAATTAATTTTCTCCTAGAATCCCCCATTTCCCCCACAACTACAAGAATATGTAAAATTTTGCAAACCAATTACTTCCTTCCGCAAAAAAGAGTGAAAAATTATCCCCAAAAGGAAAAATATTAATAGGAAGAAGGCTGTTCATTTTCAAAACCAAAAATCCAATAAAATCTCACAAAATTTCCAAAAAAAAAACATTAAGTTTCTTTTTTGACAATCTCTTCAATGTTTTGTATGAACTTGCATGAAAAGCCTTTCTATTTTTCATATTGTTTTTACTATTTATTAACTATAACTTTCCACTTTAATTATATTCTATTTTATCTTATTTTAATATTACATTACACATTTAATTTATTATAAACTATGAATATTAATAAATATATTTATATTTGTCTATCAAAGTACCTTTTTACTTAGTAACTTATTTTAATGCATCAAATAATCAAAAACAACATTTATCAAACAATTTTAAATTAAACAACCAAAAGCTAGACAATTACTAAAACCCTAACTCGAGGTGAAAGCAAGACCTCAAACAACACCAACTGACCATAGGAAAAACTGACAACACTGACAAGGTATCAGACTAGATACTCATCCTTTTCGAGGATGATGACTAAGGTAGGGGACCAAGTACGATCTCCGATCAACTGTTCCATTGGGTTTAAGGCACGTTCAAACCTACCAATTCAGGTGGAGTTGATGCCTAATACCTGCAATCTGCAGTACACAAACATCTTTTCACATATATATAATCATCACATACCTAGTGAAAGGAAATCAAAACATCGTAGGGTTCTCACAAGTGAGAAATACAACATCCTTCCCTCCACACCTAAATAACATTTAAAAGTGTCATATAATATATCAAATAACATCTTGTAACATCAATAATCATAAACCATTCCAAAATAAGGTAACACATTCTATTTCTAGCATATTCATAAACATGTCATAATCATCAACAAAGGTTAGTATGCTAACATCATAATACACCATTCACATATAATCATAACGAAATAGCGCTTAGTCTCATAGTAAACATATACAATAAACATAACCTATAGAACCTAACATCTTAACAAGTCTTGCATATTACATCATCTAACATAGTAACGTACTGTAACAAATGTCATTATAAAATGTTCTAACCACAAGCAAAGAGTAACATAGACATAAAATGAGTCCACAAGCATCTAACATAAACATCATAAAAAGGTGAATCATGGAGGGGCACTACAGTCCTGATGTATCCTCCACAATTATGATAATGTTTCATTCAAGTATAATGGTGTCTTAGTAGTGTTAGTTTGAGTTATAAAATTTTGTTATATTAGGAGTCTTAGATGTGTCCAAGTTAAATAGTTAGGTTTCACTAAGTATCAATATGCTAGATCATGTTTAGATCCATGATTATTTGAATTTATATTTCTTCTTTGAACCTATAAATGTAATCATCCCTAATTGAATAAAATACTAATTTTTTATTAAATAATATTTATGTTAAAATAAAAAATGAGTTTTTTGAGTGAAAATAAAATGTTTTTGAGCCTATCTACAAGTGTGTGTGGGTGAATGAGATAAACGATGCAGTTGAACTTCAGTCAAATCTCCTCAGCTCAACAGGGTTTTACCTGAATGCAACTTTGCTCTTACAGAAATGATTAGGCCCAATTATTATTTAAATTTTACATTTGCAGATTTCGATCGAACAATATTCGGTAAAAAAGGTTTTAGCTAAAACCTTTTTGACTGATAATGTACTATGCCATGTCGATGTCATGTCGTCACCACCTAGTTTCAACTGAAACCTCTTTGACCGAATACCTTCTGGCCAAAAATAGTTTGATAGGAACTATTTAGTTGGCCGAAAGTGTGACACAGGTTTGTAATTTTACCCAACTATGTTGTTTTCATGTCTTCTAAATATAGACTCATATCATTTGTATTGTTTCTTATGATTTTTTTGAATAAGATATTAGAGGTAATTTTTAAAGCACATATAAGTGATTTTGTGATACTTCTAGCATGACGAGAGTTTGTGTTGAATTTTATATCAACCCTCCATCTCATAAGCTCATTTCCTTTGGTGTGTTATCTCATCAATTTATTTTCTAATATAAATATGATTGTAGATAGTTTTTGTGATATTTCTAACATTTTTAAACCATTTTTTTTAATATTATCTTCTTAATGTTAAGAAACATTGTACCAATGCCATGGGTAGCACAAATGCTTCAAAAAATTGTGGGATGTCTACTACATATGAAATTGTATTATTAATGAGACTTTTAATTTAAGTTATTTACTTGCACCTCTTAAACCACAACCTCTAATAGAATATATAATATATACACTCTTGTCTTCATGTGAGGCATCTATGAACTTCATTAATATCAATTTGCACTATTGGTATCCATTAGAAAGCTAATCATGAGGTGGAAAAAGTACAACCATGTTTCCAATTTTATTGTATATTGAGTCTACTAAAACTAGGTTTTGAAACATTCATCACATTATGTCGATTATAACAAAACAAATATTAGGAATTTAAAGATAATGTAATATAATGATTTATGGTATTTTCTTTATAGATTCAATTTCTAATTTTTTAAAATTTTGTAAAAAAATATTTCTATTATATTTGGTTAATTTCAATAATGTGTTTATTATATTTTTATTTTTATTTATTAAGTAATGTTTTCTTACAGTACATGACTTGAAATAAAAATAAAATACTTTTGTGATTTCATGGATATAACTCACTAACTCCAATATCTAATTCATAGATTTTTTTATAATTTTTAATTAATTTTGTAATTAATAATTTTAAATTTATAATAATTAAATTTTAGATCTATATTTTCTCATATATATCCAAATTGATATTTATTTTTACATTGAAACAAGGATGATAAATAGTGTAGTGTAATTTTTTGAGATTTTCTTAAATAGTTTGTCATTTTCTTTGTGCCTCAAATATAGGTCATTATTTTTAGAATGTGCCTATGTTGATTATAAAATAAAATAAACATAATATAAATTATCTGTTTTAAAATTAATAATGATGGCAATGTATGTATATGTTTTTATGACTTCATTTGACCCCTAAAAGTGTGAGATAAGTGAAAAATTTTGACCAATAAAATTGATGCATATGCCTTGGAGCAAAAAGTGTACCACAGAGGGGGCGCCGGTCCCAGCTCAGTTGGTTAAGGTGTTCCCTGTAGCAGGGCGCCCACCATGGGTTTGACTCTCCGGCGCTCCCGTGGTATCGGTTGGTGTGTCCCGCCAGCACTGCCGGTCACGGTAAAAAGTTCACCGGCGATGGGGGGTTATATGGGGGGCCGTGCTGCACCCGATTCCCCTCGTTAAAAAAAAAAAAAGTGTACCACAGAGAATTTTTAAGGGGCACACATATACATGTTGATAATTTCTTCTATAATAAAATTAATATATTTTTTCTCATGTCCCAAGACTAGGCCACGCTATTTTATAATACTAGGTAAATCAATGTGTGGCTAAGGAGTGGGACATAATATTAATCTTTAGCCTAACTGTATTTTCTCCATTTGTCTTTCCATTAAAAAAATTGCAACCAATTTTACACCTATTTCATTGAATATTATAATATTATTTATATATTTTTACAACATTATCTAATGGCCCACAAAAATTATGTAGATTTGGCTTCGTATAACCTACACCAAAAATGGTCAATTTTACTAATACATATCAATATGAGTTGCTTGCCACATTGAATGGTATATTTTTATAACATCAAAAAATTATAGTAGTCATCATCACCTCGTGGTGCTTCTCATAATTCAAATTAGTAACTTTGAGTGAATGTTGTGCTCTCAAAACATTACAAGAAATGAAGTAGTTATGGGAATTGATGCAACTTGAGCTCTCTTAACTTATATTGGAGAAACTTTAAAAAAATTGGGTTGGTACAATATTATTCTAATGAATCAGAGATAGAATTTATTATGGATATAAAAAAATTATTATTTGCTTCCTTTAAAATTATGTCTCTTCATTGCTATAAAGTAGTGTATTCATTTTTCATTATACTTCTTCATCCACTTGGTCATAAAAAAAAAAAATCTCCTCTAGTGATTCATGGAAGGTAGTATTTGAGATCATTGATACCACCTCTCGTATTAAAACCTACATTAGTTGTAGGTCACTATACTCTTGATCACACTTAATGTTTCATACTGGCATTTGATGTCATTTACACCTTGTATAAACAATTGCGCATTATTAACAAAACTAAACATTAAAAAAAAGAGGTTTTCAAATAGAAAATAAAAATAAAACCCAAGAAAATACTATTAAATCACACTTGAACCATTGACAAATCCTTCGAACAATCTAGTAATCACTTCAAGTAGTTACAATTCATAATAGGAAAAATGTAGCCTTATATTTTTAGTATTTTAACTACCTTTTTTTGTTTCTTTTAATCAATTATCTATGTCAAAACTCACCAATTCCATGTGATTATCTCCAAGTCATTCATAATTCATGGGTGAGTTAATCACCTAGAGTTGAAAAACTAGTGAGTACTCACCAATTTTTAGAACTATGATATGGATGTACACATACTCATTGACCCACCAAGTAGTTAACTATCATTCATTGAGTTATATGTTTAATTACACACTCCTTTCAATCTTTCCCATTAGAGGTCTACTAGAAATTATTCTCTCAAATACCTTGGGAAAATCTATATTCTTCCTCAATTTATGAGATTAAATCTCATGCAAAAAAAATACACGAATAACCCCATCTATCAAAATCTTAGCAATCCTTGCAACTTAGTTCACTATATTTTCAACCTCTTTCTCAAGACAAACTTCTTGACCATTATGTGTCTTCCTTGAAACAAGAGTTTGGATGGATGAAATTGCATCCTCCTTTTGAATTCAATTGTTTTTCTTTATTATAATTATTTTCCTCATCTACAAACTTGTTTCACTCAAACGAGGCCTTCCCTTCACAAAAGTGGGATCAACATTTCCTACCAAAAGATGGGGATCAATAGTAGTTTGATTTTTTATTTTTTTTTGTCAATTATTTTCAAGACAAAAAATAGAAACTAAGAAAAATATGCTATAACTTTCATTAGCTCTTTACTTTCTTCCTCTAGAACTAGAAATGTTCGATCTTTATCTTGAAACTTATTTTTGATCTCTCTACTTTACCAATTGTGTGCATCAATTTTGTTATTGTACTCTATGAATTACTTTCCTCCTTTGCATTATTTTGGTTTATTGATCATAAATATTTTCAACCGTGTCGATCTTGTTCATTCTCTTGGTAGTATTTTATCAACACTTCTCTACTTATTATTCTTGTTCCTTCTAATGTAGTTTACCATAATGTAATTTTCACCACTTATTGCATGGTAGGAAAAGGAATTGACCTTTCATGTATAAGGAAGTAATGGAGACAATATTCTCATCTTGAATGAGCATAGAAAAAATGTAACCACTTGTGAATAACAAGTAGGAGAAGCAAAATAATCACCGCTTGTTATATGTAAAAATCCTAGTAGAATAAATCAAAGCACTCCAAGAGAGATATATTTATAAAGAATGGTGTTGGGAATACATTTCTAGAAAATAAAACAAAAGAAAATCATAGTGATAGATCACATAACCATCATAATTGTATTTTTCACAAAATTCATCATAGTTGTAGCCTATGTATCGTTGTAAGATGATGATTTGTATAATTTCAATTATTGTAGAATTCTTAATATCACTTCAATTAGATTGTAAAAATATCATCATTCATGACCTTCATTGTAATATATATTTTATTATAAGGGGAAATCATGCATAACAATAGCTACTTTATAGTGGGAGATTATCTCCAAGGATGCTATCAATGCCACCAAGGAATTTTTTGGTAGTAGACAACTTCTTAAGGAGTTGAATTCCACTTTTATAGTGTTAATTCCTAAAAAGCCTGAGGCTGAGAGGTTTGGTGATTTCAGGACTATTAGTCTTTGTAATTCTATTTATAAGATTTTCTCCAAGGTGCTTGCCTCGAGGTTGCAAAGGGTGTTATCCAAGATTATCTCTCCCTAGCAGAATGGTTTTGTGCCAAGTCGGCAAATTTTGTACTCCATTATCACAGTGCATGAGAAAATTCACTCTTTGAAAGTTAACAAAAAGCCTGGTCTTATTTTGAAGTTGGATTTAGTCAAAGCCTATGATTGGGTGAATTGGAAGTTCCTTTGTAGTATCCTCAAGGCCTTTGGGTTTTCAGACAGGGTGCTACAACCGGTGTGGTAGTTAATTTTTTCTCCTTCTTTTGTGATGCTCATTAATGGTTCTCTGTTGACCTTTTTTGAAAGCTCTCGTGGCCTAAGCCAAGGGGATCCAATCTCCCCCTTTTTGTTTATCATTATGGTGGAATCTTTGGGTCAGTATCTTCTCTAGGCGGTGTCTAATGGGGCCTTTAGAGGTCTTTACCCCTCCTTGCACCAACTTTGTTGCTCTCATCAATAGTTTGTTGATGGCACCATTCTTCTTGCGAAGGATTTTGTGGCTGCGGCTAAGTCTATTCGCCTTATTCTTTAGAATTATGAGGCTATGTCAGGATAAAAGGTTAGTTTGCCTAAAAGCACTATTTTTTTTCTTAATACTCTGGAGCTTCGTCAATTGAGGATTGCTAGTATTCTTGAATGTGATATTGGGAAGCTCCCTTCTACTTATTTGGGGCTTCCTTTATGCTCTAATGGTGTGCCTGACTCCTTTTGGAATAGTATCATTGACAAGTTTAACTCGAAACTGGTTGGTTGGAAGGGGGCCTCGTTAAGTCAAGCTGGTAAAATTTAGCTAATTAAGTCCACTCCATAATTTTTCAGTTTATGCCTTGAGTTTGTTCCAAATCCTTAGAAGATTTTGGGAGAAAATTGAGAGAATTCAAAAAAGGTTCTTATGGTCTAGTGTGGAGGAGAAGAAAAGGTTACATTTGTTGTCCTAGGAGGAGGTGTGTAAATCAAAATCTCAAGGTGGTTTAGGGTTGTGTGAGCTGGAAGATTTCAATTGTGCTCTGATGGCTAAATAGTTATGGAATCTACTTGTTAGTGATAAAGAATGGGTGGCCATTTTTTCTTCTAAGTATTTGAAGGGGGTGGATAAGTTTAGAGACTTGTTCAAGGAGAAATTTGTTCCTTTGCAGGGGTCGGTCCTATGAAACTTTATGGTCCGGTTCCGCTTGACTGTGGCTGCTGGTTTGAGGTGGACTTTTGGAAGTGGTAGAAGGATCCTCTTTTGGGATTATTGGTGGATTGGGCATGGGCCTTTTATTGTACCCAAACCAAATTTTTTGCTTCATTAAGGCATTTTGCTTAAAAGAGTCTAAACCTTGTTAAAATGATGTCAAAACATAGTTTTTGGGCAAATCAAGCATGCATTTTGAGTCAGTTTGGTGTCAGTAAGATACTAGTGAAATTTGGAAAAAAAGAAAATTAGGGTTTCTGCACCCCTATTTCACGTCGTGAAACCCTAAAAATAGAAACTTGTAAGAATTGGCTGAAATTAATTTTGATTGGCTAATTTCACATCACAATCATAGTGGTGAAGTTAATTTCAGTTAAAAGTCGATTTAAGCTTGGTGGGTAGTTTTCACTTTTTCTAGGAGAAAAGTTAGGATTTCTGAGATCGTCAATGGCAGTTGGCCAGTACCAGGTGTTGAAATCTAAGCCTAAAAATCAAAGCAGGAAATTCTATGATGAAATATGCTTCACAGCGGAGGGTATTTTCAAATGGTGAAAAGTGCAAAAAATATTCTAAGTTTGGAAACACTTCACTTTGTAATGTGGGAGACACTTGTGCAATCAATGTGCAAATCAACTCTACAGTGTCTATACATGTGAAAGTGGTGAAATACAGTCACATACACACATCAGTAGTAGTAATGCTTATGTGTGGTCAACCCAACAGCCAACACGGTGTTCGTAGAGCACGAAATGGATGAAATTATTTAGCAGAAAGAAAATTTGCGCCCCTGTAGCCCAAGGGTGCCCTTCATTTTGGAGGTTTAGATTCAGTGATTTTTGTTTGCAAATACATTTAATCTCTTCAAAATTCAGTCAGCTTTCTGACAAGCTATCAAGTGAGTCATCTGAGTTGCAGAACTCTGGCTATCGAAGGCTGAAGCGGAAGGTACGAAGAGGTTACACATCACAGAGGACTGTCAAATTTTAGTTTCTGCACCCCTGTAGCCCAAGGGCACCCTTGAATTAGACCCCTCAGATGTATTAATTTTTAGATTTCATTTCTAGGGAATCTTTTCTAATTCAGCCCAGCTCTGTAATGCATTCGTTCACAAGATCATCAAATGTGTTGATAAATGGAGGGTGGATAAACATGAAAATGTCAACCTGTACCTCTTTAAGCTAGAGGCGCCTAGCCTTTTGGCTAGCTAGATGGGGTTTTTAGCAGTTGTCATCTTCACGAGACTTGTGTGGAATCCTCCTAGCTATTTAGTGAATCCAACCGTCATCCCTCAATATTTTTCAAACGCCTGTAAGTGAAGGATCAGTGGAAATTATTGAAGAGTGTAAACAAGTAGAAAAATGGCTAAGTATGGTAATTACATACTCTCTTGAAAAAGGCGCCCTTCTCTTGGAGGTCTTAGAAGTAGTTTTCTCGCTTTGTCACTTCCAGGAACATGTCTTCTAAGTTCTTCCAGCTTCACGATGAGATCAATGGTGCACGCATCGGAGCACTTCAGCTCCCAGTGTCAGGGGTCAAAGTAGAGCGTTCATGCTAAAAGTCACAAGTTGCAAAATCATTCTTAAAATGGTAATTGTGCTTTTGCTCGCTAGGGGCACCCTTCCTTTTGGGGTCCTTAACTCAACTTTCATATGCCTTACATACAGTCATTGTTTTTGGAATTCGTCTAACTACACGATGAATCCATCATCCAGTCAACGGGAGCCATCGTTCATCGACAACGAAAGATTGAAGCGCCAGATGGAAAAACAAAGAAATGGCTATCTGGAGACATGTACATCAATTTAATAAAAGGCGACTTTTATTTTGAGGCATCAAACATGGTTTTTTGCAGTTGTAGCTCCTAGCAGACATTTCATCTCAGTGACTCTAGCTTCGTGATGGATATCTCAGCTTAGCTCCAACATCAATCAAGCACTCAGAAATCATAGCACAACAGAGGCAATATTCTAAGCGAACCCAGTTGAAGAGATTTAGTTAACTCAATAAAATAATATTAAATTTTTAGTTCCAACATGTTAGCTTTAATGGGGCGATTTTTCTCAATATTTTAATATTAGCGCCCATTTTGATATTAATTTGTAAATTTGCATGTGGAGAGGAACTAAATATTTTAATATTTTTAATATTTCGGGACTTCGAGTTAGTCTCTGTTGAACAAAGTGGGGTCCAATCAGATGATTTCTTTTGAAATCAAGGTTTCTACTTGCAGTTGGTGCCATAAGCCCTCAAATTTCTTTGAATACTTGAAGAGGCGTCCATTTCTCTCACAGGAGGTTGAAGAGCAAGCGAATTTTCTCTTTTGAGTGAGCGAATTCTTCAGCAATCAGTATTAGAAGGAACTTCAAATATTATTTTCCAGTTTTCCTTGCAGGTACAAGTCCAGATTAATCAACAAACTTCAAGACAAGATGGCAATTTGAGTAGAAGCAGAGCATAAAAACTTCTATCTTTTGTCTTAAAATTCTTCTATTCTCGTCTTAGGTTTCTTCGCTTTTCCAAGATTCGACGACTTTTGACAAATTTGATCAACTGGGTTGGTTGTGCACGACTTCCTCTCCAAAACCCATGTGTTAGAATTTTTCAAGAAAATTTGCTCTAGAGCTTCAATTCTCAAAGCTTTGATTTTCTCAACTGAAATTCCTTTGCATGGTGGAGTAGAAGTTAATATTTTTCAAATCTAACATTGTGGGTTGTCTTAGAATCATCTTATGAACAAAACCCATATTTCAATTTTCTCGAAAAAATTGCCCCCCGCAGCCCCTGCTGCCCTCAATTGCTTTTTTTGGAAAATATTTTGCATGCCAAGCTAAACGGTGCTTTTTCACAATTCTAACGTTGTGGGTTGTCTTAGAATAATTTTCTACACAAAACCCACATTTCAAAATTTTTGACAAAATTTCCCTCCGACAAGCTATTTTTAGCCTCATCAGGTGACTTTTTAGCTTTCTAGAGAAAGTTGTTAGAACATAGTCAAGTTTATAGTCAATAGACAAGTTTTTTAGAATTTAGTGCACATAGATCGAATTCAAGACTAAGTCAGTCTTGGTTCGTGACTTCATTGAAAAGCTGACATTGATTTGTATCAAGCGCATCCGAAGAGTTGACAAGCATAGTCACTCAAGTCCACATGGTTTCATGCCTTGTATAGCTGATTATTTTCCAAGGCTAGTTTAGAGGGTTGATACCGTTGGAATTTTGGCATGTGCAACAAGTTTGTGTGCATTTCTCACAACCAGAGTGTTTGTGATCAAACTTCACAGTTTCGTCATGCAACACTCTCCCATAGAGAAAATCGTGAAAAGTGTCAGAAGCATAAAGTTGCAGAAGAAACAATGGCCATCATTTCAGTTACGGAGCCACCCGAGTTACCAGTCAGTGAAATGCTAGTTTAAGTGTGCGGAGATTTCCAAGATTGCTTGAGTTGCTGACAAGCAATGAATTGATAGTTGAGACATGTGATGACCTTCAAATGATGATGTAGTCAACAACCTCTTGGAGGGGTTACTTGCTCGAGATCACGGTCAGTGAACTCCAGGTCCCACCTTTCAGGATAGACATCAGACACAACAGTTAACTCGATGCTTCTTTCCAAGTTAACTTGTTGTTCCACCTTTCATGCTATGTCTATTTTGGAATAATCTTTGTACAATTGGAGTTTTCTCTTAGTTTTTATTTCAATAAGGATGTGCATGTTGCACATGTCCATTTAGATTAGTCCTATTTTAGTTAACTGATGGTAGTTTTCTAGTTAACTATATAGTTTCTTTTATTAGGGTTTCACAATAAAATCTTGCATGCTTGCAAGACTATAGTTGACTCAAGGTGATTTTAGGGTTCCCTGCACCTTTTGATGTCTATAAATAAGAGCTATTTGCTCATTTGTAATTAAATTTTGCATGAGATAGTAATATATGTTTCACGTACCTTGCCTGTAATATTGATGTTCTATATCTGTTCACGAGCTTTTACTATGATAATGAATTGTTGCACCAACTTTCCTTCATGTTATTGTTATGGTATTTGTTTATCTTAGTTAAATATAGTGGCTAGTTTGATCATTTATTGTATGCATGTTTCACCAATGCAATTTGTTGTCCTAGTTGGCTATTTTATGTTTTGTTTCTAATAAGCCCATTCAAATGAGCAAATTTCTGAGCCACCTTTCCCTCATGTTGTGAATTTGTACCTAAAGCTTATCGTTTGATGTGTGTTTCAATAAACCTATTCAGTCAAGAAAATTGTTGTGGCACCTTGCCTTCATGTTGTGAAGCTATACTTAATTTATCATATATTTGTTTGTTTCCAATAAACTTCTTCCTAGTCAAGCAAATAGTTGTGCCACCTTGCCTTCATGTTGTGAATATGTACCTGAAGTTTATCATATAAGAGCATTCCTACTCCATTTCCTCATGCTCTATTTTCTTGACGAGGTTGGATAGATTAAAGCTTTAGTTTAGTTGTAGTTAGTGATTTGCAAAACCAAAAATCCTTAGTTGCAACATTCATGGTTTTTCATAACCTTGTTCCTCTTCTAGCTGAGACAAAAAGATAGGAGTTAGATTACTTTACTTTTTCACACAAATCAACATATGAGGGAGCTTCCCCTCCTAATTTGAAGAGCACTCATTATGTAGTGTGCATAGTTGTATGTACCAACTCGCATTCCAGAGGTGCTAATTGTTACGCCAACACCTTTGAAGGATGAACCTTGGGCGGCGCCTTTCAAGGATTTCTATGTCAGGGAATGGGGTGTGTTTGTTGCTTATTATATTTGGCAAGGCATTTGGATTAGTCTTGATGTGGTTAATAGGGATTTGAAGCCTCTTGTTGAATTTATGTCTTTGATTCATATCCCTATGGAAGCTCATGAGGATTTGGCGTTTTACTTCTAATGGGAAGTTCTTTGTGTCTTTAGCCTTTTCTTTTCATACTCAGATGGTTGGTCCTCTGCCTTTCTGGGGTTGTGTGTGGAATGGGAAGTTGCTGCCTAAAATTGATATTTTCTTTTGGCTTATGTGTCAAGACAAGATTCTTACTCTAAATAATCTTGTGAAGAGAGGTATGGCTTTATTGAATAGATGTTTCTTATGTAAAGAAGATGCAGAGGATTGTCTTCATTTGCTAATAGGATGTAGTTATAATTGGGAAGTTTGGACCCATATCTTTCATCTTTGGGAGATTGTGTGGGTGTTTCCCACTTCCTTTGCTGACTTATGTACTCAATTGGTGTCTCCTCTTAACCCGACACTCTCTTTGTTGTGGTCTCTTATTTTTCCGTATGTTGCTTGGGTTGTTTGGAAGGAATATAACAACAGGGTTTTCTATCAACAAGAGTTGTCACCTTTTAGGCTAGCCTTTAAAATCTGTGATGCTATCAAGGAAAATTTCCTATCTAATTTTTTGTTGATCCTTCCTTTAATTTGAAAGTGTTGGTCTCCCCTTATGACTGCTTGTGGGTAAAATATGGAATCTTTCTTGTGACCTTTCTAATCTAGTGAAAATTTTGAAAGAACCTAGAGAGGGGGTTTGGTGGAAGGATCCAGCTATTGGATGGTTTAAATTTAATTTTGATGGAGCTTCTAAGGGAAATCTAGGGCCTGCTAGTTGTGGGGGAGTGTTACGTGATGAGTATGGTAGGTTTGTCTCTGCAGTGGCACTCCCTTTGGGAATCCATAAAAACCATTATGCGGAGGCAGCTGTAGCCTATCATGGCCTCATTTTGGCTAAGAATCAAGGGGTTTCTAAACTTTGGTTGGAGGGGGACTCACTTAATGTTATAAATTGTCTCTTAAAAAATTTCCCTCCATCGTGGTCTATCGCACATTTTATCAATGATTCAATCTCCATCATAAATTATTTTGAGGAGATTAAAATCTCTCATGTCTTACGAGACCCTAATATGTTGGCTGATGGTTTTTCCAACGTGGGAGTGGTGGCGAGATTTGATTGGGATTCTTTTGAATATTTACCTCTTAATCTTAAATGTATCTCCAATGATGACCAAATGGCTTGTTTCTAAGGTTGTTGATTTTGGGGAAAGGTTCTTCATTATGTCTTTAAGTTGGGTTATGCACGTTGAACCTTTTCCCTATTCGTTTGATTATTATATCCTTCATTTTGTATCATCATGGCCTAGAAGCATAGGCATGGAAGTACCTTGAATGACAAGCACACATGTATTGTCGGTCTTATTTGCGTTGTTTTTGTTGGAGTTAAAATGACACTGAGAGGGGGGGCTGAATCAGTGTCTTAATAGATTTGACCAATTTTTCAAAAATTTCAAAACATATCACAGATTTGTTCTCAATATCACTCTAATTAATGCATTCATGAGTTGAAAGTAATCATTCATAAACAGAATTGAGAAAATTAATAACTCAACAGTGAACATAACAACAACATAGTAAAACAGAAAGAACACAGAAGAACAAAGAAGCACAATATTTTGCCGAGTGGAAAACCCTCCTGGGGTATAAAAAACACTCCCTAAATGCCTTCCTAGATTAATCTTATAATCAACTATCCACAATGCCTTATAGGCTGATTTTTGAGCACCCACTCAAGGAGCACCAACCCCTCATTAGAGATATCTATCTCAAAGAGTACCAACCCCTCAAATTATGTTTTGAACAATAATAATGATTCAGAGGGATTCTTTGTTTTCAGTTAAGCACATATCTCTCTGTTTTCTCATCTACATAATACCTTAAAGATTCAATAACCGATTCCCTAAAATACCTCATAGAGAAGAAACTCACAATCTCTGCATCTTGTTATACAGATTTTATTGCAGAGTTTTATCTATATATTTTTATATAGCCAAGGAATGATAATCTCATAATTACATCAACAGTCGAATAGAAAACTAAGTTTTCTACTTCTATATATGCGTCTTGATTTACATGCCATATAGGTAACTGTCTTCAGGAGTAATGGTAGAACAACCAACCCAGCTAAGAGCCGTTCTCAACAGATCTGAAACATGTGAGATCATTTCTCTGCATAAAACACACAACTGCCCACCACAGAAAATCATAACATCTAATGTATGAAAGACAATACTCAGTCAGGGTATCATTTGTCATAGAGATGCAGAGAGCAATTAAAGAAAATGGTGATTATAAACCAACAGGAAATGCATAAATAAAATACCAGACAGATCTGTAACTTCCATGGCTCCATTATCCACTGTCGAGCTTCTAGAAAGAAATGCACCAAATAAACCTTCCATAATCCTCTGTAAGAACCGTTATAGTCAGCAACAACAGAAACTAACAGTTTATGAAGCTTTCTCATGATGGCAGCCAGGCTAGGGTTTGATACCTAGCCAAAAAGAATAAGCTCAAAAAGTTTTCCCTAAACCTTTTTATTTCCATCGATGACACATTATGCCGAAGGAAATTTTAATGTTGCCAGACATTCAATTCGCTTTCGCAGTGACACATCAGATTCGAAGAGAAGACATATCGAATACAACATGCTACGCCGATGGACTTCCTTAGTATATTATTCTTTCGCTAAGACATGAGGAAACTTCTTACCGAGATGCCCTTTAGTTTCATTCACTATCGCTGTAACAAAACGATATCGGAGAGACCTCTTGAAGACTTCATAATGTTTTTCCGAGTGTCACTTGATACACATTGTCGCCGTGATAATTCAATACCTATGTTGAAGGCCTTTGTCATTTCCAAGTCTCCAAGACTATACATAGTCGGGGAGACACTATATAGACTGCCCCTTGTTTTGCCGAAACATCCCGAGCTCACCCTAGCTCTTACCGAAAAGTATCCATCCTCCAAGGTCGGTGTGACATTGCACATTCGATATAACATTTCGCCGAAGCAGTAACCTTATGCCGAAGAGACATTCAATGCAACAATCGGTGAGACTTAAAAACTTCGGAGAGACAATATACCGAATACATTATGTTAGGCCGAAGAAAACTCCTCCATGTGATGTTCGGTAAGACAAAACCACTTCGCCAAGACCTCGGCCCGATACCGCTCAGTTTGGCCGAAGTTCTCTCAAAGAGTTGTTCAGTGAGACTCCTCCTGAAAAATAGATAAAACCTTTTGAGCACAAGTCGGTAAGACAAGAAAGACTCACTATGACATTACCCCGAGGACGATTTCCTTTGCCGATATGCTCATTCTGAAGCGGGTTAGGGAGACATAATAAAATCGCTAAGACCTCATCTTGACAGCCAAACTCATGTTGATATGCCTATCCAAATGCGGGTCGGTAAGACATAACATGTTCGATGAAACATTAGACTGAAGACCTTTGGCTTATGTTGATAAAGATTTATCTTCTGTCACCAAGACCACAAACAATGTCACGTCGAAAGCTGCCAGAATGTTAAATTCAATCGACATAACATCAGAAATGTCTTGCCGATAGGCAACTCAGACATTTCAAAGTGGATCGGGGAGACCTTGCCATACTCATGCCAATATGTGTAAGTCCCAATGAGAAACAACCAACACCTGTGATATGCAAAAAGAACCATCCTCACAAAGAAACCATCTTCCAAAATCTGTCAGTCAAAGAGATAGCATTCATAACTTTAACCAGAATTCTCATCACCATGAAATTAAAGCATAAATAACTTTCTGTAATAGCCAAGAGACATCAAAGAAGTGCCATTATAAATCATAAGGATCAGATATTTTGTCATCAAGGACAAACCATAAACACAACTGAGATCCAACAAACTCCCCCTTTGTCCTTGATGGAAAAACACAAATGACTCCCCCTTTTTGCCTCAATGACAAATAATAGAAGAGAAGAATGTGCATTGCCATGAAACACAACTGAGAAGCCAACCAAAATATCATGAGAAACAGCTACAAAAAAAAGTAGTAGTGCAGCAACCAAGATTGTAGGAGAGTAGTAAGTGAATGAAAATATTTAATTTGCTCCCCCTAAGCAGTAGCTTGGAGATTCAGTGAAGTAATGATTGAGAGATAACTCCCAATCAAAGTCTCAACCTTTCAAATAGCTCTTTTGCTAAGGGATTAGTGAAAATGTCAGCCACCTGATCTTGAGATCCAACAAACTGTAAGCAGACTTCATTAGCCAAAACCTTTTCTCGAAGAAAATGAAACTTAATAGCAATATGTTTCGTGCGAGAGTGCATTACAGGATTTTTTGAAATATTTATTGCACTAGTGTTATCACAAAGAATGGAAACAGGTTTAGAA
Source organism: Sequoia sempervirens (assembly GCA_007258455.2). Lineage (NCBI taxonomy): Eukaryota > Viridiplantae > Streptophyta > Pinopsida > Cupressales > Cupressaceae > Sequoia > Sequoia sempervirens. Next base: position 194,745 of record VDFB02334753.1, on the reverse strand, counting down.
ACATCAGTACCCATATCTGAAAGAGTCTGACTCATCCACAGAACTTGAGTACAACAGAAATGGCAGCAATGTATTCTGCTTCAGCAGTAGAGAGAGAAACATATACTTGTTTCTTGTTGTGCCATGCCACTAAACGATCACCAAGAAAGAATGCAGCACCACTGGTTCTTTTCCTATCATCCAAACAACCAACCCAGTCAGCATTAGTATAAGCAATCAAAGAGAAATCATTGCTCCTAGGATACCAAAGACCATAATCAAGAGTGCCCTGAATGTATCTAAAGATCCGTTTAACAGTAGTAACATGAGAGTCTTTAGGTGATGCCTGAAAACGTGCAACAGTGCAAATTGCCTGCATAATGTCAGGTCTAGAGGCAGTTAAATATAAGAGACTGCCAATCATTGATCTATATTCCATTTGATTTGTATCAGGAGAATCATCAACCTTAGTAAGTTTGCAACCAGTAACCATTGGAGTGCTAACTGGATGGCATTCATCCATCTGAAATTTCTTAAGCATCTCTCTAGCATATTTGGATTGAGAAAGAAATATTCCATTCTCACATTGAGAGATTTGAAGACCCAGAAAGAAGTTTAATTCTCCTAACATTGACATTTCAAACTCAGATTCCATTATATGAGAGAATTTTTTACTCAAAGTGACATTATTGCAGCCAAAGATAGTATCATCAATGTAAATTTCAACAACTAAAATATCAGAACCTTCAATTTTAACATAAAGATTACTGTCTACACCTCCTCTAACAAAGCCATTAGAAATTAAGTGATTGTCCAGCCTAGAGTACCAAGCTCTAGGTGCTTGTTTTAGGCCATAGAGAGCCTTTTTCAACCTGTAAACATGGTTAGGATTATCTTTGCATATAAATCCTTCAGGTTGTTCAACATAGACCTCTTCATCTAAATAGCCATTCAAAAAGGCAGTTTTGACATCCATTTGATAAATAGTAAAGTTTTTGTAAACAAAATAAGCCAAGAATATTCTGATAGATTCTAGTCTAGCAACAGGTGCAAAGGTTTCACCAAAATCAATACCTTCTTGTTGAGCATAGCCTTTGCAGACAAATCTTGCTTTATTGTGAATAACATTACCATTTTCATTAACCTTGTTTATGTATATCCATTTGCCTCCAATGACATTTTTGTCATTTGGTCTTGGGACTAACTCCCAAGTCTGATTTTTCTCAATTTGATCAATTTCTTCCTACATAGCATTAAGCCAACATGAGTCTGTGAGAGCTTCATTAAAAATTTTAGGCTCAAACTGAGTAACTAGACAAAAAGCAATTTGTGCCTTTTCATCAAATTCTGCAGCCTTTCTTCTAGTTTGAACTCCTGCATTTTTATCCCCAATAATCTGATCTTTGGGGTGGTATATAGCTAGAGTTTTTGAAGGAGCATTTGATGCAACCTTTTCAGGACTTGGATTTTCATTTTTAGGGCTTGTTGATTCAACAATAGACTTTGTTGTTCCAACTCCTTCAGAAATTATTTCAAATTCAAGTTCTTCTTCCTCATTATTTTGCAAAGATTTTGCATTCAAATGTGGTCTTTCATCAAATTTTACATTAACAACTTCAACAATCTTATTAAGCCTTTTGTTGAGACATTTATAAGCTTTGATGTGAGTTGAGTATCCCAAAAAGATACCCTCATCACTTTTGGATTGAAAACTTCCAAGATTATCATCATCCTTTTTGATAAAACACTTACTTCCAAAAAATTTAAAGTATTTGACAGAAGCAATTTTTCCAAACCACAATTCATAAAGAGTGTGTTTAGATTTCACCCTAAGCTGCACTCTATTCAAAATGTATACAGCTGTATGAACAACTTCTTTCCAATACATATCAGACAACTTAGCTTCATCTAGCATGGTTCTAGCCATTTCTTTTACAGTTCTGTTTTTACGTTCAACTACCCCATTTTGTTGAGGTGTTTTAGTTGCAGCATACTGCCTTTTAATACCATGTTGTTCACAGTAATCAATAAACTCTTGAGAGGTGAACTCACCTCCTTTGTCTGATCGAAGGCATTTGAGTTTCAGATTAGATTCCTTTTCAACCATTTTACAAAAGATTTTGAACCTTTCAAAGGATTTTGATTTGTGCTTAAGAAATGTGACCCAAACCATTCTAGTATAATCATCTACAAAGAGCATAAAGTATTTTTCACCATTAATAGACCCTGTTCTAGTTGGTCCACATAAATCAATATGCACAAGCTGTAAAGGTTTTGAAGAAGAATGTTCTTTTGTCTTGAAGCTGATTTTAGTATGTTTACCACTTAAGCATTCTTTGCACACAGAATTTTTTGGCTTGTTAAGAATTGGTAAACCTCTAACATTCTGATTCTTACTAATTCTAACCATATTTTTAAAGTTTATGTGTCCTAATCTTTTATTCCATAACCAGCTCTCTTCAATTTGGCCCATTAGACACATACCTTGAATATTGTCATTGCAAGATGAGTCAAGGAGATTGTACACATTTCCTTTTGTCCTCCTTCCAGCTGCAATAGCCTTTCCAAGCTTGTTCATAATCTCACATCCTTGCGAATTAAAAAGAACATGATAACCACTATCATAGATTTGACTAACACTTAGAAGATTGTGCTTGAGACCTTCCACATAGTACACTTTATAGATAGGAGTGTCTTCATTCAAAAGAAGTGAACCTCTACCTTTAATTTGAATACCAGAGTTATCACCAAACTTAACATATCCACCTACATAATCTTCAAGTTTTATAAACTTGTCCTTGTCGCCAATCATATGGTTAGAACATTCACTGTCCAAGACCCATAAGTCCTTTTTCTTGGAATGAAAATTATTTTGAACCAACATAGTTTGTTCAATGTTGTTGACAGTCTTAGGTTTCCAAACCTTTTTAATTTTCTGCTGTTTAGATTGCAGATCAGTTCTACACTGTTTGACAAAATGTCCTAAAGTATTGCGTTTAAAACATCTAATTTGTCTACCAAAACCATAGTGTTTTCTAAGACCAAACTTGGGTATTCCAGAATTCATAAGCCTAAAAGTGCTCACCTTATGACCAAATTTGTTGCAGAAAAAACAATAACCATAGAAAAAAGAATTGACATTGTATGAAGGTCTATTACCTCTAAAAAACTTAGCATGATCCTTACCAGATTCTGAGTGATTTGAACCTGAATTTTTGACTTCAGAAGAGGGGTTTTGTTTTGCTTTGTCAGTTGAGCATTCACCCTTTTCAAAACCAACACCAGATTTATCTTTATACACCTTTTGTTTGCTGAGCATCTCATTCAGTTTTAGAGTGCTTTCATATTTTTCAATTTCCTTCCTAAGAAGGACTACTTCTTGTTCCAGTTTTTGAATTTCATGATCTTTGCAGCTTACAATCTCTCTAAGACGAACTTCATCTATTTTAGCTTCTTCAATCTAAGTTTTTAGAGAGATCAATTCTTGATCTGGTTTATGTTCTTGAGTAAGAACTTGTTTTTTGAGTTTTCTGACCTCTTGAAGAGCACATTTCAGCTCACTTTCAAGATCTACTTCACCTTCTTCAGTGTTAATGGTGTTAGAATCATTTTGCTAAGTAAATTCAGCCATGAACAAAGTTTCAACTTCATCAGCTGATGAGTCTTCAGACTCAATATCAGATTCATCCTTACTAAACAGACTTTTCTTCTTTTTAAAATTGAAGTTTCGTTTAGGTTTGAAAGCCTTCTTCTTAGGATTGTATTTCAGTTGTCTCGTTGTCATAGATTTGATCATCATAGGGACACTTTGCAGCAAAGTGACCTATTTTTCCACAGTTAAAACATTTAAAGGGAAGTTTTCCCTTATATTTTCCTGATCCCTTTTTAAATCTTCTAACAAAATGAGATTCTTTAGAATCAGACAACTCTGATTCACTTACATTGACTTTTTCTTTCTTTTCAGAGTTAAAGGCAGTTTCTTTTCCTGTTGAATTGTTTTTGCTAGTTCTCATTTCATAGGCAATAAGTATTCCTTGCAGGCTGTCTAAGGTAAGCTTATCAAAGTGTTTCTTTTCTTCTAGGGCTGAAACCTTAGATTCAAATTTAGATGGTAAGGACCTAACAACTTTTGTGACCACATCAAATTCATTAACCTCTTGACCTAGACCTTTCATTCCATTGACAACTTCATCAACTCTTAGGAAATATTCAGCCACTTTCTCATCATCCTTCATTTTCAACTCCTCAAACTGATGTTTGAGAGTAATGATTTTTGACTGTTTGACTTTCTCATTCCCTTGATATATAGTTTCAATTTTTTCCCAGATTCCATGAGCAGATTTGCAATGCATGACTTTAATGAACACATCTTTAGTTAATCTACACAAGATGGAATGCTTAGCTCTGGCATTTGTTTCATACTTCTTTTTCTTAGCAGCATTAGTGGGAATAGTGGCTGGTACATTGTAATCTTCTAAAACAATGCTCCAAACATCAACATCAAAAGAAACAAGAAAAACTTTCATTCTTATTCTCCAGAACACATAATTTGTTCCATCAAATAACGAAACTCTAGTTACAAAGGCACCTTCTTGAGAATGTGCCATTAAAAACAAAGAAACAAACTCCAAGACCAAGATCAATCCAAGGTAATTAAACCAATCAGAGGACCCTATGCTCTGATACCAATTGTTGGAGTTAAAATGACACTGAGAGGGGGGGGCTGAATCAGTGTCTTAACAGATTTGACCAATTTTTCAAAAACTTCAAAACATATCACAGATTTGTTCTCAATATTACTCTGATTAATGCATTCATGAATTGAATGTAATCATTCATAAACAGAATTGAGAAAAGTAATAACTCAACAGTGAACAGAACAACAACATCATAGTAAAACAGAAAGAACACAGAAGAACAAAGAAGCACAATATTTTGTCGAGTGGAAAACCCTCCTGGGGTATAAAAACCACTCCCTAAATGCCTTCCTGGCTTAATCTTATAATCAACTATTCACAATGCCTTATAGGCTGATTTTTTAGCACCCACTCAAGGAGCACCAACCCCTCATTTAGAGATATCTATCTCAAGGAGTACCAACCCCTCAAATTATGTTTTGAACAATAATAATGATTCAGAGGGTTTCTCTGTTTTCAGTTAAGCACATATCTCTCTGTTTTCTCATCTACAGAATACCTTAAAGATTTAATAATTGAATCCCTAAAATACCTCATAGAGAAGAAACTCACAATCTCTACATCTTGTTATACAAATTTTATTGCAAAGTTTTATCTATATATTTTTATACAGCCAAGGAATGATAATCTCAAAATTACATCAACAGTCAAATAGAAAACTAAGTTTTCTGCTTCTATATATACATCTTGATTTACATGCCAGATAGGTAACTGTCTTCAGGAGTAATGGCAGAACAACCAACCCAGCTAAGAGCCATTCTCAACAGATCTGAAACATGTGAGATCATTTCTCTGCATAAAACGCACAACTGCCCACCACATAAAATCATAACATCTAATGTATGAAAGACAATACTCAGTCAAGGCATCATTTGTCATAGAGATGCAGAGAGAAGTTAAAGAAAATGGTGATTATAAACCAACAGGAAACGCATAAATAAAATACCAGACAGATCTGTAACTCCCATGGCTCCATTATCCACTGTCGAGCTTCTAAACAAAAATGCACCAAATAAACCTTCCATAATCCTCTGTAAGAACCGTTACAGTCAGCAACAATAGAAACTAACAGTTTAAGAAGCTTTCTCATGATGGCGGCCAGGCTAGGGTTTGATACACAGCCAAAAATAATAAGCTCAAAAAGTTTTCCCTAAACCTTTTTATTTCCATCGATGACACGTTATGCCGAAGGCAATTTTAACGTTGTCGGACATTCAATTCGCTTTCACAGTGACACATCAGATTCGGAGAGAAGACATATCGAATACAACATGCTACGCCGATGGACTTCCTTAGTATATTATTCCTTCGCTGAGACATGAGGAAACTTCTTACTGAGATGCCCTTTAGTTTCATTCACTATCGTTGTAACAAAACGATATCGGAGAGACCTCTTGAAGACTTCATAATGTTTTTTCGAGAGTCACTTGATACACATTGTCACCGTGACAATTCAATACCTATGCCGAAGGCCTTTGTCATTTCCAAGTCACCAAGACTATACATAGTCAGGGAGACACTATATAGACTGCCCCTTGTTTTTTCGAAACATCCTGAGCTCACCCTAGCTCTTACCGAAAAGTATCCATCCTCCAAGGTCGGTGTGACATTGCACATTCGATATAACATTTCGCCAAAGCAGTAACCTTATGCCGAAGAGACATTCAATGCAACAATCGATGAGACTTAAAAACTTTGGAGAGACAATATACCGAATACATTATGTTAGGCCGAAGAAAACTCCTCCATGTGATGTTCGGTAAGACAAAACCACTTTGCCAAGACCTCAGCCCGATACCGCTCAGTTTGGCCGAAGTTCTCTCAAAGAGTTGTTCGGTGAGACTCCTCCCGAAAAATAGATAAAACCTTTTGAGCACGAGTCTGTAAGACAAGAAAGACTCGCTATGACATTACCCCGAGGATGATTTCCTTTGCCGATATGCTCATTCTAAAGTGGGTCGGGGAGACATAATAAAATCACTAAGACCTCATCCCGACGGCCAAACTCATGCCGATATGCCTATCCAAACACGGGTCAGTAAGACATAACATGTTTGATGAAACATTATACTGAAGACCTTTGGCTTATGTCGATAAAGATTTTTCTTCTGTCGCCAAGACCGCGAACAATGTCACGCCGAAAGCTGCCAGAATGTTAAATTCAATCGACATAACATCAAAAATGTCTTGCCGATAGGCAACTCAGACATTTCAAAGTGGATCAGGGAGACCCTGCCATACTCATGCCAATATGTGTAAGCCCCAATGAGAAACAACCAACACCTGTGATATGCAAAAAGAACCATCCTGACAAAGAAACCATCTTCCAAACTCTGTCAGTCAAAGAGATAGCATTCACAACTTGAACCAGAATTCTCATCACCATGAAATTAAAGCATAAATAACTTTCTGTAATAGCCAAGAGACATCAAAGAAGTGCCATTATAAATCATAAGGATCAGAGATTTTTTCATCAAGGACAAACCATAAACACAACTGAGATCCAACAGTTTTGTGGAGAACCTAGTTTTTTTTTTTTAAACTTTTTAGTGTCGTTGGGTTCTGGAACTCTTCATGTAGCCATGGGTGGAGACCGATGTAGAATTGAACTGATCTCTTGTGAGGAGTTTCAGAATAATCCTGTTGTGAGGGAGCATTTGGAGCTGGGTGGAGTTACACAGTACATGCAGAGAATTCAAGGCCTGGATCCCGATGCTACTAATTTTTTTGTGAAAAGTTGGAATGGAAGGACTTTGCATTATAAGGGCGTGGATTTTAGAATTGATGAGGAGTTTATAGTGGAGGTCACTAGTTTTTTGGTTTATGGGAGGAAATTCTATAGAGATAGGGGTGCTACCAAGAAAGCCTTCGCGAATTTTTTCAAATTCGATGAGAAGAAAAAGGTCCAAGAAATTGGGACTAGTGGCTATGTGCCTAAGTCTTTGAACCCATTATGGAGGGATCTTGTGTTGGCCATTATGCACTATTTCACGCTTGAAGGTAGATTCTCTATTGTGTACAGTTAACATTTCATGCTTTTAAATCACTTTCACTACAAGGTGTTGGTCTCCTTCCCTTATTACCTTTTACTTTCTATGGAGAAAAGTATTGAAGATCACTGAAAAAACCCTAAGAAGGTGATTTTGCATGAAGGTTTTATGATTCTTTTGTTTGCTCATATTTAGCTCAAGTTAATTTTGGTTTCCCCTAAAACTCTTGGTAAGAAGGGGGTTAAAAATTCTGGATATGATACTGGGGTCTCTGCCGCAGAATGGGAAGGTAGTTCTGAGGAAGAAGACTAGGATTATGAGGAAATGTTAGTGGATGAAGGTGGGTCTGAGGAAGGGGATGTTGATTCAGAAGAGTGGACCAAGGGTTATGAGACAGATGTGGAACTAAGAGAAACCATGGCCAAGTTTGTGAGGAAGACTTCTAAGGGGAAATCTAAAGGCCCCAAGAAAGAAAAAGCTTCAGCTAAGAGGAAGATTGAGTTAGTTTCTAAGGTGGAGGCTCTTGGTTTGAGTGTGAATCCCTCATTGTACCTTGGAAAAGGTGATGTGAGGGATAGCTCTTCGGGGACTAGTGGTGAGGTTCCTTCAGGTGATGATGGGGTTGAGAATGCCTCTATTGGGGAACTTATTCCTGGGAAGGTTGGTGTGGTGTAGAAATCCCCTGTGACTGGTTTCAAGGTCCCTGAAGATGTGGGTGTGCTTAAGAGTGTACCTGTTGGTGATATCAATAATGGTGTGGATGAGTTGTTGAATAGGTCCAGGCCTATGGAGGTGTAGGGGATGGAGTCGGGCAAGTATTCTCAAGACTTTTCTCCTATTGAGAGGGCTATGAAGATGGAGTGGTTGGAAGTATTCGCTGATTTGGCTAATTTTCCTGACAAGGAACAGATTAAGGTGGATGTGGTTGAGGTTGAGGACTCCCTTGTTGAAGAGGATGAAAAGCATAATTTGGAGTGTTCAGATGCCCCTGAGAACCTGGAGCCAAATGATATGCCTCCTATTAACTGGGACAATGTAAATATGAGTATGTTCTACAAGATGGTCGAGGAAGGTACACATAATTTTATTTCTTTGGTGAAGTGGTTGTTTTCAAAGGTGAAGGAGCTCAATATCCAAGTGAAAAATTGGCAGGATATTTGTGTGGCTATGATCTGAGGCAATAAGAAGGAATGGGCTATAAAAGGTAAAGTTAAATCTATGAATGTCATGCTAGATAAATTAGTTGTTGATGGTGATTTCCTGGGGTTGTCTCATGAGGAGAGAATTTCCTCTTTGGAAATGATGGTCAATAAAATTTTAGAGGATAGAGTTGTGAGTATTGAGGATAGAATTGGTAAGATGTCAGAGGATTTAAAAACTGTGGTTAATATCAGCAACAATTTTTTGAAGACCATTGCTAAGGGTCTTTCTATTTTAAATGAGAAAGCTCTGAATTGGACTGGTAAACCTCTTGAATTGGGTGAATTGGAGAAATTTATTGATGAGGTTAATTGCTCAAACCAGGTGGAGAAAGCTAAGGATTCTACTCCAATGTTGGAAAAGGATGTGCAAGTCGAAACATGTCTTAGGACGAGGAGTAAGACTAAAAAGATGGCTATTGTTTATGTTGATGAGCTTAAAGGTGTTGTGGATATGCATGAGGAGGTCATTAAGGAGAATATGGCCTTGATGAATGTCTTGGGTAAAATGTTGTAGCTGACTCTTTCCTTTTTGCTGGTTCAACTTGGGTGCTGATTTTTTTGCTATTGGTTTGCTGACGGGTTGCTAATGTTTTTTCTTTTGTCAACATTTGGTTTTTTGGGCTGCTGGTTTTAGTTGCTCTATTTTTCTTGCAACTTGTCCTCTTTGTAAAGGGTTTTGGGGGCCCTTCAAAGCTTGATTTTCCTTATAAAAAATAATAGCCACTTTAAATCAACAAGTTGTAATACAAAGAGACTATCATAGCATTGTTGTGATATAATTTCTAATAATGGCACTCATTTTTCTTATGAATCATAGAGGTTTTAACATAAATAATTTTAGGTGATATTGTAAATCGATATGTTTACTGACCAACTTTAAGATCAATATGGGAAGGAAACCAAGGAGACATCAATTATTTTTATAATTATAGATGTTGGCAACACAAGGATAGACAACTGAGAGGGTGGGTGAATCAGTTGTCACAAAATTTCAAACTTATTTCAACTTATTAACCTTATTCTCATATTTGATCAATAACCATGAAAGAATAAATCAACAACACATCAGAAACACACATAACACCAAGATTTTTTACATGGAAACCTTGTTAGGGGAAAAACCATGGTGGAGGTCAGTCCACAAGATTATACCCTGTTAAAAGTATAAAGAAATATGAATGGGGAATGCACATGCATTCAGGCACACTGCTTAGAGCTCACTGCTCAATTAAAAAAGGAAGACTCACTGTCTTACAAAATATTTGGAGTACATCCACAAGATTTGAACTGAGAAAAATAGCATCTGCTAATGCCTAATTATAGTTCCTGTTAAGCACATGAATACTTCTTCACTCTTCTTCACACTCTGCTCTACCTTCGAAAGATTTAGAACATTATTCGTGCATACCATACACTCAAATGGTATAAACAATCGATTATATATATCCGCAACAAGAAATTACAACACTACATGTCGGCCTTAATGAAATAATAAAATGAATACAAATTGTCGGCCCAAAACATTAAATATTATTAATGTGAATCAACCAAGGTCGGCCACAACATAGTGAAGACCCAAAATAAAATTCTCAAACATGAACCACCTTCAAAAATTAATCCTCGAAGATCCACAACACGCTACAACACCCTGTCGGCCAAGAACATGAAAAACATGAATACACAAGAGAAAATATCGAATCATGAGCACAACAATCAATGCAGACGTGCAACACAGATAGAGCATGATCTAGAAACATCCACAAACATCATAAATCACTAGAGAGGCATCCGCAACAACTGAACTAACTAAAATCGCATCACCTTCATTTAGGAACACCAACTGAAGTAACATAAAAATTGTCAAAATACAAATCTTCATAACTCGATCAAATCTTCATGTGGATCTTTGAAACTTAACGTGGATAAACTAGATATACTCGACAAGAAACCCTTTAATCCACAACCTTTTATCATCAACGTACTGAACTCACCGACAGACTGAACTTCATTTCACCACTAACAACTTGCAACTTATTTCATTACAATTTTCTCAATATCCTCGACATATATAGCTTCTAAGACATTAATTCCAATAGTGTTGACATCAATGACACCACATATCAGCAACACAACCACAACATCCAACAATAGATTTTAAAGTTTGATGGAGAATCCTTATTTTCTACATTGAAGCAATTTGGTTTTTAGAATTAGCTTAGATAATTAATAGGAATATGTGAGAGTCTTATTCTATACACATATACATATAATTTCTATATATTCAAAAATAAATTCTTTTATATTCTAATAGTAAGATTTTATGGGACAAACAATCTTCAATAAGGGAGGTATGGTCTAAAAGGATCAAAGAGGGTGTGATTTGTAATGATCAAAGATGGGATGGAATGTCCCACATATTTTTATTCCCCCAAGATAGTGTTATCATGGTTTGTTCTTTGCTAACATTTATGTAGATATCTAGCTTTCAATACCTTCGTTCTAAATTTTCCCTAGATTATTGTGTTTCTTGTACTTTCTATTATATTGTTTACCCTTCTTGTAAGTTTTGACTTCTACATTTCTCATTCTTATCCTTCAGATGAATGATATTTGATTCAAGCCCCAACGATGTCTAATATTTATATAACAACTAATCAACCATGCCACCAAATCAAACACCTCTACTAGGAAAATGAGCACATAAATAAACCAAAGGTATAATACTGCCACATAGATCTAGAACCTACATGGTGATGCCCATGATTTTGATAGCCATACCAATTATTTGGAAAATGCCTTCAACAAAGTGTGTGTATATATAGTTGGGATAGATTGTACTCCTAGGTTTATTCATCTTTTGAGATTTATATTGTGGCACCATATGGAGCTTTCTAATTAGGGAGAGGTTTTGATATTGCAAAGGTTTTTCAAAAGGATTCTAATGAAATTTTATTTTGTGTGTGTAATGTCATAAATTTCATCCTATACAATTTCACATTCCATAAGCCTCCTTTTTAGATAAATTAAAGATAATAATGTAATATTTATTTTATCTAACTTAAATTTAATCCTTAATTTCTTAACTCATTCATTTCCTATCGTTAAGGTGAATTTATGTCATGGATGAACGTGCACTGTGTAAACGTCTACACATCATGTGAATGTCCCAAATAGGTTCTCGATTGAAGTAGTTGTTGAGATGTTACATCTCCTACCTACCAGTGAATGTAATGCCTCTGCTAGCTCGCAGGTTCACTAGGACAACCCTTGCATGCATATACCTTCCTAAAACATTTCATTTTGGGAAAGGAAATGAATCAATCTCTCAATATTTATCTCTTCTATAATCTCTCTATCATTTTCTATTCTCTTTCTATTTCTTTCTCTCTCCTTCTCATAGTGAAGATCTGCAGAAGTTCTCTCTCAAGATTGTCATGTCTATAAACTCAAGAGGAGAATTGTAGGCTATTGGTAACACTCTTTTGTTATTTTATTTTAAAATAATCTTGTCTATATGATAGATTGTCTTTATTTATTTGATCATATTTGTGATAGGGTTTCTCCTTGCAGGGTTTGTTTCTATTGCATTTCTATTATATTCGTGATAGGGGTTCTCCTCCTTTGTGGGGTTTATTTTATCATGTCTTTTCTTTATATGTTTTATCTATCTTGATTCTACTTGGTTGTCCCTGGAGGTAGAAACATCAAAACAGGGGTTTGACTAAGGCAAGCCCCTAAATAGCCTCAACATTTTTCCTCAATCTTATGTGTGTAGGTATTGGGGACATTTCTTTGCTGGAGACTTCATCTCTTGGTCCGTTGTAAGTATTGTATTCTTCTTCTCTTGTTTTATCATTCACATTCCATTTAATTTACATTACTTAGTTTCTATTATTCTTTGTTATTTTCTCACACTTTAAGATTTCCTAGTAATTAGAACCATTAGTAGTAACATAATCATTTTCTGAGACATTCTCAATTTTCAATCTATATGAGAAGCCAACGCACCATGGGGTGATTCGTGCATTGTGTTGTCGTCCTTGGTCAAGAGCTCATCAGATTGTCTAGAAGACCTCTATGACTTTATCTTTTAGTTTTTAGAACTCTCACATTTTAATCTCGTATAAAACATAAATAAACACTATTTCATTATTTTATCCTATCACCTAAGTTGTGTCCTTTGAGGTAGTTAAGGGCTATTTTATCCTTGAGACATTGTCATCTTAGGGATAAAAATCCCCTCCTCTATAGTGTGATGTGTGTTCCATGTTCTATGGAAGCTACCCTACATATACATGATTCAACTATCTTTTTTTGAAACACATATTTTAAAATGTTTTAATAAATTGAAGTGGTAATGTGGTCTTCAAAAGACACTTGGAATGATATGTTCATTTTGATAAATCTATATATAAGTGGAATGGGCCTCAACTGAAGATTAGATCCATAGAAGAAAATGATGTTGTGCCACAAATTTTTTGTGGTATCGGCATGGTTGTGTGTCCACATCACTTTGAAATTTCTATTCCACCCAACCACATGACAAAATTATAATATTTGTTTATTATTTATTGAACGTTCTTGGAGAAGATTTTATGTATGTCATGATCATTGGAAGGGAATGTTCTATATATTTTATGAATAAATCATTATAAACATGTTTAAAAACCTAATGTGGAAGGTTACAACTCATTACATAGAAAATTTATTGCCCTCACAATTTCACATTTTTAACCTACTTTAGTTTTTGCTTTTGTAGCATGTTCTAATTTCATTTAAGCCCAAACCTTGTCTTTTTTTTTGGAACATGTGTAAAACTCAGTAAAATTTCCTTACTCCTTAGGTAGTGTGATGCATAGGCATTCATGTGACATGCTAATGTCTCAAAAAAAAAAAAATTCAAATATTGGTTTCCCACTTAACTTATTGCATTCCTATGATTCCTATGATTATACATATCATGTTGACTATGCCACTAACAAATATCATCCACATTTTATAGATTTGTAATCACATTATGGTTTTGGTTTCAATTTTATTTTTAAAACTATGTATAAAAGTAATGGTTGTGGCTATAAGGAACATGATATCAGGATCCCTATAGAGCCTAATAAACACTACTCTATTGTAGATCTTGGCTACCAACCTCACCCTTCCAAAGATAAATACTATAAATTCAACATGTAATATGATTTATACGTCTTTTAATTCATCTTTTCTTCCTTTGTTATAGCCTAAACTTATTACGAATAGCATAGTTCTACCTATACCCCCTCTAGATTTTTTTTCTATGGATATGGATCTTGCAAATTTCTTGTGGTTTATGCACATTTGTCTTCCTATCATCATGATTATAAACTTATTGTTTAAATGCTAATTCATACTTTGAGTATTCCATCATGATGCCTAACAAGTCAAGTTCTATTTCAAAAGTGTTTGAACACTTTTCACACATTATAGATCCTCAAGATCATACTAGACTTGTAGTAGGTGATGCTACTAACCCCATGGATCCTAATAATGCTAAGAAAGTTATTCAAATTAGATAATGTCTCTTTTGAAGAACACTCTTCCCATTCCAAAAATTTGTATAAATTTCAAAAATTTGTTGCCTAGATGTATGAGGATATGGCTAATATTAATCCTAAATTTCTAGTTCATAACATAGTTATTTATCTTGATGCCTATCCTATTAAATATAAAATTTAAAAAGTGCATATAAAGGTCACTTTAAAGATTAAGGCTAAGATGGAGAATATTTTAAAGGCTGGATTTATCTATCCTATGGATTATTCACCTTGGATAATGAATATAATTGTTGTCACTAAATCTAATGATCATATTCAAGTGTGCAATGATTTTTGTAATTTAAACAAAGCCTCTCTAAAAGATGAAATTCCTCTTCTAAATACCAATACGATTGTAGAATTGATGAAATTTCATGCCTTGATCTCATTCATGGGTGGCTTCTATAATCATATCCTTATTAATCCTCATTATCAATGTAAAATTTATTTCACTACCCCTTGGGGTACTATATACTATGTGGTCATGTCATTTAGAAAGAATACTAGCACAACTTATGAGTGTGCAATGAACCTTATCTTTCATGGTTTCATCCATAATTTTTTATAATATTATATTGATGGTATCTTAGACAAGTTAAATTTTCACCAAGACCACATTCATAATTTTCATCTCATCTTTGCACACCTCGGATTATACATGTGATTGAATATTATTATGTGTCTTTGGAGTAGATATGAACAAAATTTAGGGTTTATCATATTACATCATGGTATTAAGGTCAACACAAAGAAAATAGATGTTATTGTTAGCATGCGTCCTCTAAAAAACATTTATAAACTTTGTAGTCTTCATAGGAAGATTTTAGATTATTCATCAATTCATTTTGTAATTGGTGGATTGGACCTCCCCTTCACACATATTATTAAAAATTAATTTCATTTTTTAATTAAAATGAGGATTGTCAAAAGGCCTTTGATAATATTAAGGTATGTTTGGCTAATCCCCATATTTTAATTCATATAGTGTAATGCCACCCTTTTATTCTTTGTCCCATGCATTAACAACTCTGTTTTGTCAAAATAAAAAGGGTAGAGAGAATGTTGTTTATTACACTATTTGTACTCTATTATATAATAAAACCCAATATTATCTATTAGAAAATTAATATCTTTATCTCATGTTTTTTATGCATAGGCTAAGACATTACCTTCTCCATTTATAAATGCATGTTATCTTTAAATTTGACACTCTTAACACTTATTTTCTAAAACCAGTTTGTCTAGGCAATTAGATAAATGAGTTATGATTCTAATTAAATTCAACATCAATTTTATCTCTCCAAAATGATAAAGGAAGAAGTTGTAGATAATCATTTAGCTAACACTCCATTTTATTTTCCTAGCCCTGATTCTCTCCTTGGTGATTACCTATGAGATTTTTCTTTGGTGGATCAAGGTGTAAAATTAGCTTTGAGGTTGGCATGATATTAATTCCCCCCTCTAGTAATTCAATTCCCCTTTGCATCTTAACTTCCCATGCACAAATAATATCGTTGAGTATGAAGCCCTTATTGTTGGCTACATATCATGCTTTCTATTAATATAAAATCTATCTATATTTATGGCACGGTTTTAATTGATTATGAAAATTCATTAGTACCTATCCAAAAAAAAAGACACTCTCCAATACCATAACTTAGCCTTATCACTGCTTTATCATTTTTATTTATTTTATATAGATGTTATACCATGTAAAGAAAATCATCATGTGGATGCAATGGATAGAACTTCTTCCCTTATTCCCTTTGATGATGTGGAAAATGACTATCAATTTGTTACTTATTCACCCTCTTTACCCACTATTATGGATAGTTATTCCTCTAACAATATTTTATGTGCCAACATATATTTTAAGGAATGGTAATACATATATTATTCTTTATAATACCTTATATTGATGATCTTACAATGGGATTCTTCTCTCTCTAATTAAATGTAAAATGCTAGTTGTCCTTCAAGAGGCCCACTTAGGTAATTGTAGGGGTTTTTGGTGGTAGATCCCTAGTCCAAAAAATATTCACATGGGATACTATTTGTAAGGCATTGAACAAGATTGATAGTTGAGATGTTATAGGGAGGAGATGGTGTCATTGTTGTTTAGTTGTGTGGGCTAGGGGAAACCCTAGTCACGCCTCTTCTTTTTTGTTGTTGTGCATCTTTTTGGGGGGTGATAGGGGGAAATTTGGAGTTGCATATGCTCAAGGGGAGGTGCTTATTCCTTCTGTGTGTGGTGTCTTTTGTTGTGTCTTTTTTGGCATATTTTTTTTCCCTCCTTCTTGGCTACAAGGGTGGGCTTTGGGTTCTTCCTTCTGCTATAGTGGTGCTTCCTCATGTTTGAGGGTTCTCATAGGTATGGATCTAGCAAATCCTTCTCTTTCCTTCCATGCAAAGGCCATAAAACATCTGAATAATTTTTTGACTAGTGAAGGTTCTTCATCTAAGAAAGGTATACCCAAAATCAAGAAAGTGAATGGATGTTTGGAGAGATGCCATGAGCGGCTTATTTTGGTGATTCGATCAAAAAATTTCTAGAAGGATGTTGCTTATCTGAGCAATCATGTGTTAATTTGTAAATTCATGGGGATCCGCCTTTCTTTTCTATTTTTGGAATCTTGGATTTTGAGGATATGGAATCCTGAAGGTGATATGGAGATAATGTTGGTTGCTAATAATTAGTTTTTGATTGTGTTTGTGTGCATGATAGACAAAAATAAAGCTTTTGAAGGTTGACCTTATTTTTATAACCAGTTTGGGCTCTTCATGAAACCCTGGCATGTGGACTTCAATTCATTTAAGGAGCTTCCCTCGAGGGTCCTTGTTTGGTTTCAACTTCCATGACTTTCGTTGGAGTTTTGGAGGAGTGAAATTTTGCATATGATAGCTCTTTTACTTGGAAAAGTGGTGGGCTTGTCTCAACAAAATTTGGATAGAAAGGTAATTACATATACTTGTATTTGTGTTGAAATTGATTTGAATAACCCTTTTCCAAATTCTGTGGAATTATGCCTTGAGTCCTCTTCTTGAATTCAACAACTAGACTATGAAACCCTCCCTTTTAGATGTCGACTATGTCATGAGTATGGGAATCTACAAAGGGAAATCCTTTAGTTCAATAAGGAAACTCGTGCAACCAATGCTACCTCAAAATTTTCTCCTAAGAATTATAAAGGGAAGGACCCTATGTTTGATGGGGTGGTAGATAAGGAAGGTTTCATCTTGGTTAATCCCCACAATAAGGGGAGAGGTTAAAAGAGAACCCTTAAGGATAGAAAAAATGATGGGGTCTTTAATTAGTTTGATGTTTTGGAGGACTTTTCTCATGAGGAGAGGCTTCCAATTGAGCTTCCTTCTAGTGTTGGAGCTTTGGGAGGGTATTTGTTTAAAAATAGAGAGGATGACATCCATAATTTTCCTATGGTGGAATTAAAGGTTGGTCAATTGGATTCAGATGCACCCTCCAAGATGTCGATTATTTTAGAATCAAGTGGACCTATGGTCATGAAGGAGATTGAAACCTCGACTGATCCAATTCCCTCTCAGGTAAAGGAGGTTTTAGATTTTGGGAAAGGTAGTGGGTCTTTTCATGCCATGGATCTACAACAAAAGTCCCTTAAAAAGGGGACTCTGAAGAAGGATTCCAAGGTGGGTCACAAGAAAGACCTGGAGAAGGTCAAATTAATTGGTGAGACTCTAGTGGATTTAGGTTTGGTGAAGAAAATTGATTCCCACTTCTCCCAATCTCATAAATGATTTTTATTTCCTAGAATGTGAGGTGTATGAATAGCATCCCTCAACAAAAGGATATTTATGAGATGATTGGTACCCACTATCATGATATTGTCTTCCTTCAAGAAACTAAATTGTTAGTGGATGGCATGCTGAATAAAGCTCCTAGTGTCTGGTCTCATGGCTCTTGTCAGTGTGTTGGGGCTCATGGTAATTCAGGAGGTGTGGCATGTTTTTGGGATCCAAGGAAGGTTGTTCCTCTTTGTTGAATTTTAAATCATTCTTTTATTTCTATGGTTGTTTTTATTTTGGATTTGGGTGAAACTTGTCTCTTCACCAATGTTTATTCTCCTATTGATCTACTTGGAAAAGTGCAACTTTGGTCCCATGTTAATTATATCTGATCTTTGACCCCCTTTCTTCCTTGGGTCTTGGCAGGGGACTTTAATTTTGTCTCTTGTTTGGAGGAAAAAAGAGGTGACATTGTCAGGATTGATTATTTAGCTAACCTCCTAAGGGATAATATAGATATTCTAAATCTAGTATATGTGAAGCCAAATAATGGAAAATTCACTTGGAATAATGGAAGAGGTGGTGAAAATGCTATTTTTGAGAGGCTTGACCGATTTCTCATTTCTTGTTATTGGGTTGGGGATAGGTGGACTACCAAATCAGAGATCATGGATTGGAAAGGTTCTGATCATTGACCAATCAAGTTAATTTGTTCTTTCTTTTAGAGCTTCAAAGAATCCATCCTTCAAGTTTCAACTCATGTGGTTTTGTGATATTTCTCTCTAGGACCTTATGCATGAGTGGTGGCACCAAGGGAAGCCTTCTCATGGTAGGGCTATGCTTTAATTTGTTAAAAGATTTCAGTTTGTGAAATATAAGCTTAAGAATTGGAATAGGCAGTGCTTCGACAACCTTCACTCCAATAAAATGGAATCTCTTTCTAGATTAGACACTCACTATCACTCATCAAATACAATATCTTAGTCTAACTAATGATTTGAGTAGAGAGGAATCAATAGTCATTAAGGAACTAGAGGAATGGGAGTTGCATGAGATCTTTTGGAAACAAAAGTCTCAGATTGACTGACTTCGGGAAGGGGATAGAAATATTGCATTTTTTCATAACTTTGTTAAAGCTAGAAGGAATGGAAATCTTATCAACTCTCTTGTGTCATCAGTGGGGATTCAACTTTCTTCTTTGGGTGAGATTTCTAGGGAGGCGTCTCTATTCTTCTCAACTTTGTTTACTAAGGACTCTCCCCCCTAGATGTTATAAGGAGAACTCTATTTTGGATTATATTCCTTCCTTAGTTTCTAATGAGATGAATGTGGCCCTTATTCATGCCATATCGCTGCTAGAATTGGAAGAAGTTGTGTTTTAAATGGAAAAGGAAAAGCTCTAGGCCGAGATGGATTCCCTATAGAATTTCTCTAGGTATTTTTGGAAACTATTAAATTGGATATCTTAGAGGTGGTTCAAGAGTTGCAAAGAAATAAATAAATGTTAAGAGCCATGAATTCTATTTTTTGGCTCTTATCCTTAAAAGATAAGGAGCTAATTGTCTAGATCAATTTAGACCCATTTCTCTTTGCAATGTGGTTTACAAAGTTATTACTAAATTGATTTTTGAAAGACTAAATCCTTGCCTCAACTCTTTGATTTCTGAGGAACAAGGGGGATTAATTGTTGGTAGGAAAATTCTTGATGGGATTATGATTGCTACTAAGGCCATTCATTCTATGATGACTTTCAAGAAGAAGGCCATGTTCATCAAACTTGACATGGAAAAGTCTTATGACAAGGTCAAATAGGCCTTCTTGCAAAAATTTCTTTAGGATTTTGGATTCGATAGAAAGTGGGTTAATTGGATCATGAGTTGTGTGACTTCTAATTCCTTTTCTATTTTTAATATTAATAGTGATCCTTTGGAATTATTTGGAGCTTCTAGGGATCTTCGACAAGGGGATCCTCATTCTCCTTGTTCATTATTATGGCTGAGCGGCTAGGAAGATTTATCAAGTCTCGTGTTAGACAAGAATTGATTCAGGGTTGGATTTGGGGCAATGGGTTGCCTCCTCATTCTCACCTTCATTTTTTGGATGATACAACTTTGATGGGAATGGTCAAAATTAATGAAGCAATGAATTTAAGGAAATATCTAGATATTTATTTGATTACCTCTAGTCAAAAGATTAATGAGAATAAATCTTTTATTTTCTTCTTCAATACTCCTTGTCTTATTCAAAGCAGGATTGCTTGGATTATTTGGTTCTAGATAGACCCCCTTCCTTTGAATTTTCTTGGAGTTCCCATCATTTTGGGATCTCATCTTAGAGAATTTTGGCAGTATGATTTGGATAGATTCAAAGGAAGATAAGTCATTGGACTTGCAGGTGGCTTTTGTCTTCTAGGAGGGCGATTCTTTTAAAACCATTGGTTTAATCCCTTCCTATTTATAGGTGCTTTGTGTAGGTTTCCCATTCATGCTTTGTTGAGGAGTTTGATTCCCTTTCCCTCTAGTTTCTTTAGGTGGGTAATTTGTCTTCCTCGAAGTGGAGCCTTGCTAAGTGGGAATTTGTTTGCAAGTCGAAGCAGGAGGGAGGTCTTGGGCTTAAGCCTGTAGGCTTGAATTGTTAGGTATTAGTTGCTAAGTTATATTGGCATGGGCCTATTGGTCGGGATTAGGATTGGGCTAGAATTCTTACTCATAAGTATCTTCAGGGGGTGATCCCTTCTGATACATCACGGTGTAGTCTTTTGGGGAAGGGATCTATGATTTAGGGAACTCTCAAAAGAGGGGAAAAGCTTATCAAAGAGGGTCTCTTTTATATTTTTAATAAGGGCTTTGAGGCCTCTTCTAGTTTGATTATTGGGATGGTTATCCCCCTATTTTGACTATGTTTCATCATTTGCATCCCCTCTATAACAGCTTGCTTGAGGCTAGTTGGAGTAAGGTTGAGTACTTCAAAGCAATTTAGGTTATGGGTCAGGTCGAGGTGATGCATTGGAAGGATCCCCAAGAGTGACCGTTAGGTGGTACTGAGGAGTCTCATCAGGAGCTAGCTAGGATCTTGGTTGGAAAAATGTGTAATTCCCTTTCAGGGAGGGATACTTTGGCTTGGGGACCTAATCTGAAGGGAAAATTCTCAGTTGCCTCAGGTTACTTGGAGTTGGATAGAAAATTGTTTTGGAGGGTGGGTGTTCCTTTGTGGAAGCAAGTATGGAAAAAAAATTCTTGGACCAAATGTAAAATCCCAAGATGAGAGCCCAGAAAAGGAGGAAAGAGAGTTTAAAGTCTGCCACCTCAAGAATAGAGACTATTTTTTATCCTGTTCATCAAACATTGATGGTGGCTCATAAGACACCTAATTTACTTAAGGCTAAGGGGAAAATGCAACCAAAATATTATTTAACCCATGTAGTAAGTCTAAACCTTAGTCAGGCCCACCCCCAAGACAAGGTTGAGCTAATGGAGGAAACACAAAAGGTGGTCTCCACTTACTTCCTCAAAGTTGGTAGGGAAATATAGAAAAAGGACCAAGAGCTCACTTGAGTGAAGGCTACAGTGGAAATATTAACCACTTATGTCAAGGATAAAGACAATGAAATCTTAGATTTGCACAAGAATTTACAAACATGAGCCACCAGGGAGGCCCTCTAGGTCAAGCAGGCTAAAAATGCTATACTCCAAAAGGAGTTGGATGAAGCCCAGGCCCAATTTGAAAGAGAAGAGAAGGATAAGGAGTTGGTTGCATCCAAGTTCCAAAAATATTTGGATGAAGAGTGAGTTGTGAATGACAACGTAACAAAGTAGCTAGTTGAGGCACAGGCTCTAAAAGATATTGAGGAAAAAGCAAGGAAGGTAATTGAGTCTAAGTTACAGGAGAGGGAACATGTATTGACACTAATGGATAAAGAGCTCTTTGATTCTATAGACAAATAGGAGTGACTCCAAAAAGAAGCTCAAAGCATAAACCAACAGCTCCAACAATTAAAAGATGAGCTATCTTGCAACTCGCAACAAATTAGTATTCTTCCCATGATTCAAAAAAATTATACTCACATTGGGAAAGAATCAAGGAATAACTGCTTCTTTAAAACTTGTGTTCAAGTTTATTATGGATTCCCAAAAGGAAAGCACAAAAATCAATGTTGTGGTGGACCAAATGCTCTCATCTATCACTCCAAAAGTCACAAATGCTCAGCTATTGATTCAAAAATTATGTGATGAAATTGATGATGCCTTGAATTTTGTGGGAGTAGATAGTAGGAGATTATTAGTTGAAAGGGATAATGGGGTTCTCATTTGTAACAAGGTGGCCCTCAAGTGTAAATCATGTTTAAATGCTTTATTAAATGCTTTAGATCAAATAATTGCAAGTATGAAGGGGAAGATATGGAAAATTGTTCAATTAGGGCTTCCTTCTCCTTTCCTTCCTAATGACATTGTCATGTCAAAAGATTAGATGAAGTAGATATTGGAAGGGAAGCAACAAGACCAACCCTCTTTTCAAGGCCATAGTCAATCCTCGAATGTTGTCGAGGTGGAAGGGGTTTAATAACCACTTGCCCAATTGGAGTATCACATGAAGATTGTTGCACAACCTATAAATATTTCTCTTTTAAATAAATGATCACTTTGGATGAGGTCTCCAGAGCGCTAAAAATAAAGTGCAACCTCCAAGGAGGAATGGGTGTCTATGCAATCCGCTCTTCAAAAGTTGTAAGGACAATGAGCCTCTCTTTTTAATTTTTTTTTAAAATGTGGGTTGAATCATAATTTGAGGTTCTCACCTCTACAAGAAGAGGCCCCCAAGAGTTGCAATAATTTGTAGACATTGTCTACCATAGCAATTTTGTGAGGGTTTTGTTCTAGGGAATTGTTAGAAGTAATTCCTTTTCTTTTAGCTTCCATGTTTTTACGCTTAAGTTATAGGTTTACACAAAGGAAGGCCACATGTCAATGTAGCACAACTGCTACTAGACCTAGGGATTAAGCTTATAGTGCAATGTGATGGGATGTCGCATGGTGGCTTCATACACCATCTGAGAAGGGCAAGTGGTGTTTTTGTTTTACAAAGCGCTCACTCCAACATCTAGCCACATGTTAAGCTGGCGTAACCTAGAGAGGTTTCTAAGCATCACATGTAATTGATGATGCATTATTGGTTGAGACTTTAATGGATCCACCACATGGAAAGTTAAGGAGGTTGATGTGTGGTGCGGTTATGCTCATGTTTTGGAGAAGCAAAGGCTTGTTGTGGGAAAGCTTAAATGATGAGGACCAAAGGCGATTGTAGTGGAAGATCATGGAGGGATAGATGGCATCATTGCTACCTATGGGGAGCTTCTTATGATTTCCCACGTAGGTCATTTCAATTATTGCCATGATGGTAAGGCTCACATGAGGTGTGGGAGTGGAGAATATTTTCTATTTTTTTGGTTTTTGAGCCTTGGGAGAGATTTTTCTAATTAAGACCCTAAGCAACACTATTTAAAGGGTTCATGATCTTTGACAAAAAGACTAATAATTAATAGTGGATTTTTGTAATTTCTCAGACCTTAGCAATAAGCTTTGCAATAAAGAGACTAAATACATAAGTTTGTGTGTTATTCACCTTTTTTGTGTGTTCTATTTTCTTTATCTATGAATAAAATTATGCTTTGTGTGTTTCATTAAGGAATTATGGTTATCGAATATTGTGGCGGGCTTTGATAGTTTTAGTTAAATCTCATATATGTAGAATTTTGGATCATGTTAACACTCTTTCAAAAAAATTAGAATATCATGAAGCTGAGATGATATGTTGTAAGATGAACAAAACCATTAACATGTTATGGTGCATAGCCTTAGAATAGTTACTTGCATTTTTGTTTTCATCTCTTCCCCTTTCCTCCCCCCATTAGTTAAAATGAAGAGTCGGCTTCTAAAATCTTAGGGGTCATTTTGTGAATAGCAATTTGGTCCCACATTCGTAGAACTTCCCAAGGTTGTATCTCCTAAGCATCAATTTTATAGATCAATAGTATGCAATACTCTAATGGGTAAATAATGGTTCATTGATATTTATAATTACCTTAACAAGGAAGAATTCCCTCCAAATTGTAATAAAATTTACAGTGCAAAAAATAGAGAAAAACAATTTAAGTAACTATTTCAACATAGTATTTACATGGAAAACATGGTAAAATTATACCAAGAAAAAACCATGAGAAAAGATCTTTCATATTTTATTTCTCAAGAAATTCGCAATTACAACAATATTTTGAAAAGTTATAGAAAACATGACTTCAACAGAGTATAGAAAATATAAGTTGTAGAGTCCTTGCCATACAAAACTTTACAAAAATAGAAAGTGTGACTCGTAACTACAGGTCGAACATTTGGAAAAATGGCTAAAAATAGAAAGTCACCCATCCATCTATCCTTAAAAGTGATTCTATAATCTTTAATCACTCATCAATTAATCCTCAGTAACAAGAACTAGCTAGTACAAGCTATATTCCTAATCCTTAATGCATATCCATTAGCAATCCTCATCCCAATCTTAACAAGGAAAACCAATATTTCATCCAAACCTTCCTTAAAATCAATCTATATCCCAAATTTTTATATACAATTCATCACGTAAATTGCCATCTCTATCTCCAATCAAAGAACCCACTAGCACAAACTCCCCAATCAATACCAAGTGTATATATATTGATCCTTCCTTTAAAAATAATCCCTAGACTATGTCTTAATCAAAGGTAAATATTTCATGGCTAGGTATATCACAATCATTTGGGGAAATATTCCCCGAAACTATCAATTCAAACAACCACTTATTACTTGTCCTTCCTTTCCTTTGATAAGGGAAAAATATCCTTCACCCTAAGCCTCCCTCAACACTAGAGAATCTACCAAGTCCCTATCTCCAATATATATTGTTGTCACCTAGAATTGCACCCTTTGCAAAGTTTACAAGAAACTGAGCATTCTAGAGCAACATGGGATCATCTCAAGGTTATGGGTCACCTATAGTTGAAATGAACCTCCGGAGAAGGCCGGATTCCTTTGGGTATCACCTAAAATATTGCTTCTTTGAGAGGAAAAAGGGAAGAGATGCGTAAAAATGGAACTAAACCTATGGTGATACACCGAACTGTTTGAGAAATCATGAAAATGAACACAGGAAGAACATACACTTGAAAGCCTAATTGCTACTCTCAGAACAACCTCTTCCAGATTTAATGCTTTAGTCCTAACAGGTTTGATCTACATATACATCTCAAGGAAGGAAAGATTAATTTCACAACTCTAAGATATGAATACAGAATTATAAAACACAGTTAAAGACTTGCAAGTTCAACAGAAAGATACATAAATGAGAATCATACAAACATGAACACAAATTTCCAAGGTAAACTCTATGTTGTATTCAGGATTTCAGTTGAGTTAAAGAAAAACATACATTGATTGAGAAAGGATTGATTAAAAAATCACTAACTCCTTAGAGTGTGTAATCAGAACTATTTATAAAAAAGGCAAAAATGCCTTATATACAGACTGATATCGGCCCATTAGGGCTTACAAAAATATCCCCATTCAGAAAAAGATCTATCTCAGATCTTTTGATCGAAATTAATGTTGAAGCCCCTACGTGTCCACGACGGTGAAGAGTCATCTCCGAGGAAGCCTTCTTCAGATATCTTCAGCTACTGCATTCATTCTGATCCTGTCGTCGTGTTCGATTGAGCTACCTCGGCTGCACCTTGAATGCTCTGAGCCTGCAATAGATACATGTCGCCCTTCATCCCTTTGACGTTTCTTAGACTGCCACGGTTGACCCCCATACCTCTCTGATCGGCTGAGTGAACTACACGTAGACTCCCGGGCGGTCAAATTCCTTAGTTGAATCGCATCTCAGTGAGACACTAGAAGTGTCTCACTGATGCGATCAAACCCCTTCGCAAGCATCGACAAAACATGGATCTGTCGCTAAGAGCTCCCAGCGAGGCCAAAAGATCATATCGATGCTACTGGAGCCATCGGCAAGACATCGTTTATCGCCAGGAGATCAGTGGGTTAATGAGTCACGTGGAGATCCCCTGTTGTTGCTAAGACTACGTGATATTGGTAAGACATCACTCAGATAGTCAATCCCTACATCGCTAAGATTCATGTCGGGGAGACCTTCGCCGACGTCTCTAGAAGCCACCCCGCCAGGCTCCATTTCTTCTGTCGGCCTAGACATCCCTCTGTCGGGAAGAGGTTGTGCCGAAGGCACTTTAGCTTTGGCGAGCACATGGTTTGTTTCACTTCGGCAAGACCCCTGGCGATACCCCCCAGCTGTCGACGTGACCCCTTGTGTTGCCGAGACATTATGTAGAACTCCCCCTCCTCCTGGCGAATTCCCTTTCGTTATGAAGGCTTCGCTATTCGGTAAGACTCACGCCGAGGTATGAACCCTCGACCAACTTCCTTGCTTTCAGCCTAACTCCCGCCAGTCAGGAAGAAGTCTTCCTGAGCCCCTTGTGCTACGCCAAAGGCTTCTCCGTTGTCAGTGAGACCCCACCTTATCGCTGGAACATCTCAGCTAAAGTTTCGTTACACCGAAGGCTCTTTGAGTTGGGGTGACATTTCCATCTCGACAAGACATTTCACCGAGGACCCTTCCTTTGGCCGAAACCGCTTTTTCTTTTTTGGAGGCTCCACTGCTCGGTGAGACTCCGGCCGATGACACCTTGTATGTCGCCAGGACTTTCCGTTGTCGGCAAGATCTCCAGGCGACATCCTCAACTGTTGGCGAGACCTCTTGAGTTCTAGTGGGGCCCCCCTCCGATCGGTAAGACTTCTTCGCTCGCCGAGACTCTATAACGAGCCCTTGATTTTTGTCGAGCTCCATTCAGTTCGGGGAGACATTGTGAAATCACTGAGACATCTCAGCGATATCACCTAGTCATACCGAAGGCCCTTTTTCCCTTTATGCCGGGGAGACTTTGTCGGCCAGACCTATCCCGAGACTTGCTTCTTTTGATTATCGGGGAGACCCTGTGACCTCGGCGAGACTTCTTAGCGAAGCTTGCTTGCTTTGCCGAGATCTCCTAACTTCGGCGAGACATGATGCGTTCGCTGAGACCTTTTGTCGAACAAAAGAAACCTCTGTCAAACTGAAACTCGTTGTCGCCGAAACTCTATCTGATGTCTTGCCGACAGGAACCATATGCTAACCCCACTCGCTGTGACACTCCTGGGGTCTCGGCGACTATGCCCTTAAAATATTTTCATGTTGAAACTGAACAAGGCATGCTTTCCAACTGAGCTCCTTGTGACCTAGCATCAGATTGATGACCTTTGCCCTAGGCAGAATGCTCGATTTGGCCTTCTCGAACCTGTTAAACACAATTTTCCTTGCCTATTGAGCCAGCGGGTAAAAATTTAGGCAACATATATCACAAATCCTCATTTTCATCACCAATCCAAGAAATCCTTGTAGGCTTCACCTCCTATCCCAATCTTGCATCCTTTAAACCATTGTACAATCCAAAAACACATCCAACACAAATAAATTTTAGGAATTTCTCCAACGACCAATATAAAAGGATGTTTATCTTCAATACCCAAATAAATTTATGCCATCCCATAATACTGCTAATCCTAAACCATATAAACATCTATCACCATCATGCACTCCATCACCTACCAATCTCACTCAAGGAACTCCTATTCAAAATCCATTCTTTTCATGCCAACATCCTAAGTTGATCAAATAATCCCTATCCTTATCCAGCCTCACATCCCATTGTTTGACCCATTGTATCTAAGTCATGACCAATTTCTAAAACATGAAAAAACAATATCCAACATGAATCAAGCTCAAGTTACTAAGAAAATCCCCATAGATGATGATGATATCAAAATTAATCAAATATTTGATCTTGAAATCCAAGCTTATCCAATATTTAATCAAGATTCTATTTATGATTATGAAATCCATTATAATCTAATCTATGATCAAGATCATATCTATGATCATGACATTCAAGATGATACAATATTTATTCAAGATCCTATTTTTGATAAATAAATCAAAGATGATCCCCTCATCTACTCCTATCCCATCCATGATCACAAAATTAAATTTGATACCATCTATATTTTGACAACCTTTATTTCCCAAGATGATACATTTTCCTCCCTTGGACAAATAGATAATAAAAAAATCGCATGGATCACATAAAACATGTTGATAAAAAAATTAATATGAATCACATTAACATTCCAAATAATCAAATGACATTAAAGCATGAAAAAGGATAAATATACAGGATCATATCAACTAGGACCATCTACTTTTGTCAAAGTAGGATATCACAAATGATAAAACAACAAATATTGCTAATTCTCAACAACACAAAGATGGGTTGTCATCTTGCTTCTAAAACAACAATTATCCCATCAAAAAAATTAAAGTATGTAGTATCAAGGAAAAGGATTAGGATTGCATGAACAAGGTATTTTGAACTAGTACACCTTTTATCAAATCCCATATTTCATGTTCTCAACTATACATAAACTAATAATTCTCATGGTATTAGTGGTATATCAATTAAATTAAGGTAATATCATCGAATATAAGAATCAAAATAGGGTCCATATATAGCCCTTACCATAAGATTACTTCTAACACTCCTCCTAGCCAAATCATAAACCATCACTCTTGATTCCTTAAACCCACCAATTATGACAAAAGAAAGAAAAAATATTACAAATAAAAAGATCAAAATTAAATGTAAAAATATAATGAATCCAAAAATAAAAGTGGACACATGATGTTAATATAAATCCTAAAGAAAATTAGACGAATCAAATCCAACAATTAAAATCTAATAGTTAATAAAAGTATGGATCCATAAGAATAAAACATCTCACATATTAAATATTTTCACCTCGTTCAAAATGTTCATCAATACCCTAGAAAAATACATATACAAGTGTTGGTTCTAAACACAATCACAATAAAAAATCTAGACTCCATCATCCACCATCCCAAGTTTGGAAAATAAAAAATATTACATCCAAAATGAAAAATAATACATCAACATCTACCATTCCCATAACAATCCAACAACTCACATAAAATCTAAAAATCCTACCTCAAAAATCTATCAAACTCTATTAGAATCACTTTATCATAAGGAATATCATGGAACTCTATCATGATGTATATATTTGGATAAGACCAACTCTTATGTCAGTAAGAATCACAATAAAATCCATGGGTTGTATACTTGTGTCATGATCCTAATGAGAAAACTCCTATATACAAGTCACTATTGGAATATCATGACACCAACATCTACATCAACCATCAAATGGACTAAAATAGATAATGGTCATCTGAAGATCAATGTCATTTGAAAAGACCAAAAAAATAAATAAAAAATTCAAACTAGTAAAGAGAAAAATTTCACTTTGGTGAAAACCATTTCTATGGTGTCTTGGATTAATCATCATGATGAAAACATGACAAATTGACATGATTTTTTATCAAATAAAAAGAAGAAAATTAAGGAAAAATAATTCTTCTAATAGTGAAAACAATTTTTATGGTACTTTAGATAAGTATCATGATGAAAACCTAGGAAACAAGTGTCATACATGAGATCAATTATCTTTGTGTACCATTATACTCGGGAGAAATTATCTATCCTTCACAGAAATAATCCATAATATTTAATCACCCATCCATCAAAGCTCAATAGCAAGAACTAACTAGCATAAGATATATCCCTAATCCTTGATGCCTATCCATTGATAATATTCATTCTAGCCTTAAGAAGGGAAACCAATATTCCATCCAAAGCCTTCCTCAAAACCAATCTATATCCAAAATACCTATATACAATTTATCCCTCAAATCCTCATCCCTGTCTCCAATCAAAGAACCCACTAGTATAAACTCACCCATCAATCTTAATTTCATATCTATTGATCCTTCCCTTAAAAAATAATCCTAGACTATACCTTAATCCAAGGCAAGTATTCTATGGCTAGGTATATCCTATTCATTTGAGGAAATCTTCCCCCAAACTATAAATTCAAACAACCACCTATTGGTTGCCCTTCCCTTTCCTTTGGCAAGGGAAAATTATTCTTCACCCCAAGCCTCCCTCAATACCAAAAAATCTCCCAAGTCCCTATCTCCAATATATCCTAAATCCTCATTTTTATCGCCAATCCAATAAAACCTTGTAGGTTCCACCTCCTATCCTAATACTACATCCTCTAAAGTATTACAATCCAATCCATCCCAATATAAAAAAATATCCAATGAAAACAAATTATGGGAATTTCTTAGAGGACCAATAACAAAGGACCTTAATATCCAATGCCCAAATATAAATTTATGTCATCCCATCACACCGCTAATCCTAAACCATCTAAAAATCTCTCACCATCATACACTTCATCATCTATCAATCCCACTCAAGGAATTATTATTCAAAATCTATTCTTTTCATGCCAACATTTTAAGTTGTTCAAACAATCCGCTATCCTTATCCAAACTCACATCCCATTGTTTGATCCATTGGATCTAAGTCAAGAGTGACATGCAAAACATGAAAAAATAAGATCCAACATGAATCATGATCATGTTACTAAGAAAATACCCATAAGTGATGATGACATCAAATTTAATCAAATATTTGACCAATATCCTATCTTTAATCTTGAAATCCAAGCTTATTTAATATTTAATCAAGATCCCATTGATGATTATGAAATCCATTATAATCTAATGTTTAATCAATATCCTATATATGATCATGACATTCAAGATGTTTCAATATTTATTCAAGATCCTATTATTAATAAATAAATACAAGATGATCCTCTCATCTACTCTTGTCCCATCCATGATCACAAAATTAATTTGATACCATCTATGTTCCAATGACCTCCATTTTCTAAGATGAGACAGTTGGAAAAATAGATAGTAAAAAAATGGCATGGATCACATAAAACATGTTGATAAATAATCTACTATGGATCACTTTGACATTCCAAATGATAAAATGAAAATAAACATGACCAAGGATAAAGCTAAAGTATCCTATGAACTAGGATCATCTACTTTTATTACTTCAACAACACAAAGATGGGTTATCGTATTGCTTCTAAAACAAAAAATACACCATTAAAAAAATATACTAAAGTATGTAGTATCAAGGAAAGGGATTAGGCTTGCATGAACAAGGAATTTTACAACTAGTACACTTTTGTGCAAATCCTAGATTTCAAGTTCTCGACTATTCTTCAACTAAAAAGTCTAATGATGTTAGTGGTACATCAATTATACTAGGGCAATATCATTCAATGCAAGCATCAAAATATGGGTCACGTATATTCTTTACCATAAGGTTTCTTCCAACACTCCTCCCAACAAAACCATAAAAAATCTCTCCCAATTCCTTAAACCCACCAATTGTGACCAAAAAATATCAAAATCAAAATTTCAAAATATAATGAATGTAAAAATCAAAGTGGACACATGAATTCAAAATAAATCATAAAGAAAAATGGACCAAGCGAATCCAAGAATTCAAATCTAATAGTTAATAAAAGTATGAAGCCACAAAAAAAATATCTCACATATAAAATGTGTCAACCCCCTTTCAAATGGTCATCAATCCCCCATACAAATTCATATGCAAGTTTTGGTTCTAAACACATTCACAATCCAAAATCTAAACTTCATCATCCACCATCCGAGGTCTGGAAAATAAAAATATTACATCCAAAATGCAAAACAATCCATCAACATCTACCATCCCCCATAATAATTCAACATCTCAGTTAAAATCCAAAAATACTACCTCAAAAATCTATCACACCCTAGTTTAAAAACTTTATCATAACCTGGACTCTCATTGAATTTTATCTCAATGTGCATATTTGGATAAGGCCAACTCTTATGTCAACAAGGATCACAATAAAATCCATGGGTTGTATAAAAGTGTCATGATCCTAACAAGACAACTCCTCTATACAAGTCACTATTAACATGTAATGACACCAACATCTACATCAACACCATCAAATTGAATAAAATAGTTAATGATTACCCAAATATTAATGTCATTTGAAAATACCAAAAAAAAATCAAAATAGTAAAGAGAATTTTTTTCCTTTGGTGAAAACCACTTCTATGGTGTCTTGGGGTAAGAATCATAATGAAAATGTGACAAACCAACATAATGTTTAACAAATAAAAATAAATAAAAGAAATAATTAAATAGAAATAATTCTTTTAATAGTGAAAGCCATTCTTATGGCACCTTGGATAAGTACCACGATGAAAACCTAGGAAAAAAGTTTCATGCATAAGATCAATTATATTTGTGTGACATTATACTTTAGGTCAAGTTCTCTCATTTATCATACCCTTTGTCATGATATTGTCATCTACTCATCCCACATCATTTCCATCCATCATCCCTACCCACCTTGATCTTGACAAAAACTAGGGCACAAACTTAACAAATCCTTTTACAAACTCTTG
This sequence comes from Sequoia sempervirens, assembly GCA_007258455.2. Lineage (NCBI taxonomy): Eukaryota > Viridiplantae > Streptophyta > Pinopsida > Cupressales > Cupressaceae > Sequoia > Sequoia sempervirens. Next base: position 162,001 of record VDFB02334753.1, on the reverse strand, counting down.
ACATGTCCATCATTTGGTCACAAACTATCAAATGTCGTGGAATTTCCTATATTACACTATCCAACTTCGTATCATAGAGAAAACATAATATTCCTATGTTACATTGTCCTTGGATATCTTATCCTATATCTTTCATCCAATAATCCTCATGTCTCCTATCCACCACCTAATCATCCTCCCATACTAGACTTGGTTCTCCCTTGTCATCAATTTCAAGCCTCCAATCCAATCCAAATATCCAAACATCCCTCCACAATCTATCAAATCCAAAAAGTAGCTCATCCAAATGCAATAATCCTAATCCATGCAATTTAGCTATACAATCTAGTGCATCATCCAAAATATCCATTGTTTAAATTGTTCCTAGTCTAGCTACAAACCTTGATACATTTTATTCACAATATCACCATCAGGATATGTCTTTCTGAATCCTCACATCATTTTTGGTATGTGTCCTTCCCACATCAACAATATCATAATCATCATCAATCAATCAATCCATTTTTAGCATGACTAGGGATAAGATCATTTTTTCTTTGAATTACTGTGCATGCTTGCTTTCTTTCTTGTGTGTTCATTTATTTTCATATATCATGCTCCTTGTAGTATATTTCTATAACAATATCATGGTATTTCATATCATGGCCTTTGATGGAATATACTTGGAGGCGGTCTTTTCTTCTAGTTCAGTGCATACATTGGATACATTATCACCTTGGTCTTATATATCCTAGTGTGTAACATTCATTTCTATATTAAATAAAGGTTGCTAAACTCAAAGTCAACATAACACTTCATCATTTCATCCATAACATCTTTCTTTATTCCATCTTTTATCTTTTTCTTCTTTTATTTTCTATCTACCATATAATATTTTCCACACATATCTTCTTTCAAGAGCTCACCATGCCATTTTTACGCAAGTAATCTCTTGAGGGGGCATCAATAATTTCAATTTATAAATTGTCATTTCTTAATCAACTAGGGAAAATCTATCATTTTCTTCATCTCTTCTATTTTTTTCTTCTCAACTACTTTTTTGTTTCTTTGAGCATTATAGATCAAAGAGGGAAAAAATGTAGACACAAATAATTCCTCTAATAATTGCTACTCATTCTATTAACATCATTAATTACTATTATTGCTATTATCACATTTATTACCATTATAATGATTTAATTGAATAGTAATCTATTATTTAATTAATGTGGGTTAATTATCCATTCAAATAAATTAATAAATCACAACCTAAAGAGATAGTGAATGAATAATGAAGGAAATCAAGAACATTTTTGAAAGCAGACACACCCATGATGATAAATTAGTGGGGCTCTTTCTAAGAAATGATATCCTCATACTTGGGAGGAAATGGTGGGGTAAGCTTGTAGTAAATGCTTAAGCTCAAGAAATATGGAAGTCTATAGCCCTCAATGCCATCAAAGCCTTTAATAAACAACCAAATAGTGGAATTTTGAGAGGGATTTTGGACATCCCTATAGTAAGGAGAAGTGAAAATTTAAAACAAGCAACAACATTATTGAGGAATGGAATAACAAGGAACACAATGAAAGTATTTGATTTCTTCTTGGAAACTTACCCCAACATTCTAGCTTTAGGATAGATTGAAAGAGTTGATGAGGTTATGGATGGTCTTGCAGCCATCATCCATCTTAGCTCACTAATGTGATGCAATTAGAATATAGATATCTAAAAGATCTTAAATGTAAACTTTGTGTTTATCAATATACGAACACTGCCCCCTTGGTAGCACCTTATTGATTAAAAATAATAATTAATTACCATTACCATTACCATTATTATCACATTTATTACCATTATAATAATTGAATTAAACAATAATCTATTATTTAATTAATAAGTTAATTATCCATTCAAATAAATTAATAAATCATATTATTATCTTATTATTAATTATCATCATTCTTCATTATTATTGATTGATCAATTAATTAAATAATTATTTATTGTTTAATTAATATTAATTAATATCCATTTTAAATAAATAAATAAAATCCATAATTATCCTCTCATATCTTCTCCAATTTATGCATTCATCAATTTAGCAACTTCCTCATTGTTAAGTCCATTAAAATATTTAATAAATCCATAATATCTTCTCACAAGTTAATTGTTTCTTCAAATTAGAAACTTCTTCCTCTTATTTATCTATTTATTAAATTAAATAAATTTATTAGTATCCTCCTAGGAGTTCAAAATGGAATTTTTTCTATTGTCAATTGAGTTAACTCCACAACCTATCTAGTTAACTAAAGTCTTTGATCCCCATCCATCTATTTTATTTTTCAAAAAATTATATAAATGTCATCATTGTTTCATCGGATAAAAAAAATCTCAAGTATTTATGAAAGTCTATTATATCAAAATCCATTCTCATTAAATATAGTGTTATGCTACTAAGTCACATCCACATCCATTAATGAGCAAGTCTCTATAGCAAGCTTGACCTTGAGGTTTGTATTGAAATCAGTAAATAGGACTTGATTTGTTTATATTCGTTTATTTGTGTTTTCAACTCTTTATTTTCATGTTTTTCAATTTCCTTGTATACACCAAGAAGTATAATGCTTTTGGGCTATATTGGTTTGAGATAGTCTCTTCAAATCCTTAAGACCAAAAAATTACCGAATTTCTTTCCTAGGTGTTCTCTCAAACCATGAGACCTAGGAATGACTCATTTACATGTATAGGTGGATCTTAGATCCACCTATGAATACCTACCTGAATTTTGTCTAATGCAAATTCCCTTTATTTCTTTCCATCGTTGTGAAACACAAGAAAACATACTAGGTCAAATTGAACCAATAAAGAGAAACTCCAAACATTGTTGATACATTAAAAATCTAAATGCAAATAGTTCACATCACACAACCCTTCTCATATCTTTGGAATCAATTATTTTTCATACAGATTTCATCAATGGATAAATAAACACATGGTCCAATCATAGGGAGAATGTACAACAATTTTATTCAAAAAATTATCATACAAACAAATAAAAGAGAAGAAAATTTTGAAAAATGCTTTGAGTGCATTATTTATTGATCTAAGATAAAATGGGCCCAAACATGCAAGTTGCAAGATATTACTTATCCATTGGTTCCAACACCAAGGAATAAGGGATAATTTTGTTGTCAATGAGATTCTAAATTATTTTGATATGCATATTTTCCAAGGTAGAGGTAAATGATTTCTACAAGATAAAGAGGGGTATCATCTTGCCCAGGACTAGATAGTAAGACACCTAGCTAAGATAGATATTCATCTTCTAACAATATCTTCTATTCTGAAGAATATTGTTGAAGTAGAGACTTTACAGTCTATCAATTCCCTCACATTAACCTTATTACATCATAACAATTATTTTGAACAAGGTGATGAGGGTGAGAATCCTAGGTGTTAATGATCAACTCAAATTTATCATAGCTATGGATTTGTCCATGATTATGGGTATGAGAATGAATAGGATGCACATATTGGAGACAATAATCCATGGTTTTAGAAGTATGATGTTTTAAGGCTAGGACCAAGATGCATCCATATTTGAAAATATGGTGTTGATTGACAAGTTTTCAAATAACACATTGACATTGATAGACATGTAATTTTTAATAAGGCTATGAAATTTATTCTATCCTTTTGAAATATAAGATTAACTATATTAATCTATTATGAATTTATAAATTAATGTGTGTGTGTGTAATTTATGGTACCGTCCGAGAGTTCATCCTATTTCTACAATCCCTTCAATTCCTAATTGTGTAGCCATGTCAAGTCCACATGTATATAATTTATAAAAACATAATGTGGCAATCTTATCATTCACATTTTATGATGAATAGATGGATTTTGGACCTTCAACATCAACAACCATTGATGGTAGTTGTCATATGTGCTAAGATGGCCATTACTAGAATTGAGCTCTCCAAACTACTTCTACATTCAATAGTTGCAATAGTTAACAATCCTATAATTAGTTTTTGAACTATCACCCACCTTTAATGACACAACTTAAGACAATAGAAATTGTAAAATTTGAATCCCTACACAAAAATTGGGCATAATAGAATAGTCAATATAAAGTAAATATAATCATCTCATACAATAAAGTAATAGAAGCCAAAATATTGTCATGACAATGACAATGTGATGCCAAGCCTTTTAGAAGAACCTTAAGATCACACATGCATTGTATCCTTCTACTTAACACAATTAATTCAAAAGACTCAAAAGAGTGTTTAAACACATAGTGGCAGCTCTTAAAGCCTACACATAATTTTACCAACATACATACATCAAAATTATGTTGTTCAAGTCATCAACACAGTCCTAATACATTTCTTGTACCTTGTTGCCACTTACAGGTAACTTACAACTAGTAGCCCTTCCCAGACACATTTTTTGACATAAATTTATGCATACATCTGATAATAGAGGTATTAGACTTGTTTTATACACCCATTAATTATTTTTATAACATATGAAAAAATGAATCATGACTCCTTTGTACGGACATGGTCAAACAGGGCTATTTACAGTCAAATTAGGCCTCTTTTTAGGCCTGTTTTGGAACAGTAGAGGGAAAATGATTGAATCAAGACCTGAAACTTGGAGTGAAGATAAAATTAGGAATTTCAAGCATGCCTCTAATATCTCATGTCATTTGGAAACATAAAACTCAAGAAATCACATATTTACAGTGTTGTTGCCACCTAAAATACTTGGAAACAAGGGTGTACTAGAGCAGGCCCTTGCACTTATGAGGGAACTTGAAATTTTATACACGATGTTGTACCTTTAAGACAATAAAGATTCCAAAATTCAAAGGAATTTGGATCATCACAACCCAAGTTATGGCTAGGCCCTACTTTGAGGCCAAAAACATAAAAAATAGGCCTAAAAACCTCAATTTTAACTTTCAAGACCCGAAATAAATTTTCTACGGCTTATTTTTACCTATTGGAGGTGTTTGTATAGTCACATTTGTCAAATTATGGCTCCATCTTGTTGTTGTTAACTTCTTGCTTGTTGCCCTTGTTATGACAGTTTTGACAATCATGAACAAAATGTGATCAAAACCACTTCAAAACCTTGAAATCCATATACCAACTCCTTGTTATTGATAGAAATGCTTATACATATATATCTTCATGGATTTACATTGGAAAAAGGTTTTTTTATCAAATTTAGACCATAAAATATTCCCTCTTCAAGGCTCTCAACTACCTCTAAGAAAGGCTCAACAATATGCTAAGAAAGAATATCAATTGGGCACCTTTCTAATACACCTATCTAACTCTATTTCTTCTGTATTTTCATTATGACAAGACTTTATGACCTCATTTACTTCCTAACTACCCCAAACTTGACCTTTGCATACATTTACAAGGCCTTATTTACTTCCTCTATGCTATTTACCCAATTCCAAATTTGAGCTACATACAAATGGAGGAAAACACTTTTAAGACACACCTATAAACCTATTTGCCATGAAAACATGACTACCTTACCCCTAGCTAATTATGATGCTCCTGCATCACAATGCAAAGGCCATGATAAGGTTCCAAGTGAGGTCCCAATACAAAATGGTTCAAGGATATCAAGTGCCATAATAATATATGGCATCATCCTAGATGAAACACAACATGCATCAACAAGACCATATAAAATTTCTTTGAATATCGGAAGACACAATACAATAGGTATAAACTTGATTTCACCATGATCAATACCAAGCATACTTAAGACAGTGGGAACAGTTTATTTTTTAGATCATCATATGGAAATATACACACAATGATTTTAGTAGTATTAATATTCTTCACCTTCTAATTTCATTTACCCTATGGTGCAATTGCATATTCTTGAATTGGTCTAATTTATGGTCAATATAATGTTTGCACTTGTCATTTATATTAATTATGACCTTAATATTTATTAATATGTGACTTCACATTTCCACAATAGATTTGCATATCAACACTTATACTTGAAACTAACTTGAATGGATCATACAACTTGCTATCCAAAATTGATAACTGAACAAAAGGGAAAATAGTCAAATCTCTAGCATTAGTGAATCACTATATCTAGTAGTCAATCAACATACTCAATAAATCACCAAGAGTTATCAACCTTTATGATTGATGATCCCACTAAAGGTTCAATCCACTCCCTAGGTGAAGAATCTAAAATTAATCACCATGTTAGTAAAAATGTTTGACTATAGATGAATATATAGTGAAGACAACCATTTATTATGTTATGTCAATACACAATTATCCAAGTGAGAATTCTATAGGTGTATAGACCTTAGAGAGAGAACATACAAGAGGATAATTTTGTGAGGATTCAACACCTATTTCCTATTTTCCTTTCAACACAACTAAAACAATATACTAATTTTTACATCTCAAATCATGTGTGGTGTTTCTATATCCCAATGAATATATTACATATTTTATTTATGAGTGAGAGTCATTATGTACCCATGTTTGTCAAACCATTCCGCATAATTCATAACTAGATGGGGGTGGAGAGAAATTTTCGATTGTCCAACATCCAACACCTAGCATAAGACTAATCTTAAGCATGAGGACTAATTTGAGGCATGAGAAGAGCATTAGCTTGATAGTTACATATTCTTAAGATAAGGAGGTAGTCCAAAAATTCAGTTAGGCATCAATCGCTAATCTTACCATGGTCTTCCCTATAAATCTAAAAAATTCCCTACAATAATAATCCAAAAGGTTGATATTTAGAGATCAATGCTATGTGAAAGATGAATATCCTTAGCTCGAGGAATGGCGTTGAAGATATTCATATTTAGGCATTGGAATATGTTAACCCCTATCTTTTTTCCTTTATTTTGATTTTCTTTCATGAGTGTTGTGGGCATTGAAAACTCCAATGCCAATGATGACTTAGCATTTATAGAATCACAAGTTCTTAATCCCCTATAGCTATTCTTGTATAAAAAACTTAGATGCTTCCAAATAGGGATATTTTTGGCTCTTAGAGTTGCTATAAAGTCATTGGTGAATGAAATTGTGAGGGAATAAACATGACCTTGTTAAACCACAATGTAAACACACCCATAGAACCACCTATCTAAAGGACTAACAATGGGGGACTATCATATAAACATTACCTCAACAATGAAGATTCTTTGTTTGTTGTGTAGTTGATTTCTCAGAAGATGGAAGTCCATAAAATATTCATAGGCTCTAGTTGTAGCACAAGAAAGGAGGATGTTGGCAACAATCGTGAAACTTGTCTTTACACTTACCAATGGCATTTGCTTCAAAGTTCCTAAAGCCTTTTTAATGAGTCCATTTTGTGCATATTTTTCCTTCCTTTGATGTTGAACTTTCTTCAAAGGAGAGTATCATCCCTCCTTTGCATTTTCCTTCCTCCCTCTTTTGTCATCTCCTAATATTCTTTATCCTTTTCACTTGATTGAAGTCCATTAAATGTTTGAAAGCTCTAATGGTGGCCTAGGTAGGAGGACACAATCAAGGTTGTGAAGTCTAGTTTTTCTACACTTGCCAATTGAGTTTTTCTTGAAATCTTCTAAATCCTTTTCAACAAATTTATTTCATGCATATCCTCCCCTCATGGTATACCATGAGATCATATTTCTCTACCCCCCTTTTCATCTAACCTTCACATGCTCTCCCTACTCCCATACTTCTGCACATATGTCTACTAGGGCAATCACAATGACTCCCTTGTTCCTCTCACTCTCATTTGTACCTTGAAGACCTCGTAAATGAGGATAAGGTGACACTATGGTCAATAAAGGCATGGTAGCTTTTTCTTACCCTATTGTGGCACTCGTACCTATGCATTACACTTTGTCCTCCATTTGTCTTATTTCATTTTTTTAAAGCATTTTATTTATTTATTTTTCTCATAGTTATCAATTGTGGAACTGGTTGATGTAGGGGATGTGACACAAAGGATGACCTTCTTCATCATTACTAGATTTTTATTTTATTTCACAAATGATAATGAGATTATAGGTAGATACCAACATAACATGTGTGCATATCTTGAAAACTTGTTGTGTGATGTTCCTCATATTGAGTTAAATGAGAATGTTAATGATCATGAAAACTATCTGTTTACGACTAAATTAAATAAATATATTATTTATTATAAAAACCATCTTTAAAAATAAAAATTATATAATAAAATTTAATAAATTATATATAATAAATAATAATAATAATAATAATAATATAAATTAATAAACTGTATCATATAATAAAAATTATCAAATTTTTAATTTAAAAAAAACAATACTAAACTATTTTTTTTTTGGGGTAATATATTGAAAATTAAGTAAGTGTTTAAATAAAAGATGATATTAAAATGTTAGAAAGAAAATGTGTTTGTTTGTTTGTTTTTTTTGTTTATCCAGGCTTGAAGGTTCAGGGGAGTGTGGCCCAACGGCTCTGAAACGACAGCCTGGAGGGAATGACTTGCTCTTAGCTGTTATTACCGTTGAAAAAAGCATGGCTTACTCTTGGCTATTATTACCGTTTAAAAAAGCATGGTTTGCTGGTTTAGGTTTATTAGAGGAGCAGAGCAGTTTAGGTTTATTTCACCTGTCTGTCTCCTCGCCTATCACTTCCTGCGGATTGGTGATCTCCTCAAAAATAATTCTGTCATCACAAAGGAATTCTCGATCAAGTGCAATATTGCAAAGAATCGAGTCACTCAGAGAGGAAGTAGGCGTAGCTCTGATGTTATGCCCATTGTGAAAATGAGGAGAAGAAGTGCAGATTGGCAGGATAAATCCGGTGAATTATTGAAGAAGCATGCATGAAGGATAAATCCGGTGCTTCACAAATTTCTTTAAAATTGAGTTGAAGAATTAGTTTACACAAGCTCGATTTTCCAAGCCTTCATTGAATAGACGAATTCTCAATTGAGCTCTGTGATATTTGGCATTGGAGCAGAAGATTTGAACTGCATTACATTTTGCGATTAGGTAAGTAATGTTCATTTATCAAGAGTTTAAATCCATGTTCTCTCTTCTGAAAAGATTTTAATTGAAACAGTTCTTTAATGACTTTGTGAATTCCTTTGAATCCTCCATAACATTAGACATACTAAGGGAAAGAAAGAAATCAGTAATAAGATTCCATTGCTGACTAACGATCTGGGTATTTTGTAAGTTACTGTTCTGTTTTAACTGCCTTTCTATTTTTGTTTGGCATGGCCATGCCTCCTCTGTTTTTCTTTTGCTTGTGAGTTATATTTTTATATGTTTGGTTACGTGTTTTTCTTTTGTTTTCTTATATCTTATGTGTAGATTTTTATTTTGAAATTTTTATTGGTTTTGCATTTGTCTTTTTCTGTGGGTGATAATTTTCATGGAGAGTGAAAATAATTTAGATTACTTGCTTAGTCTAGTAACCGGGTTCAAGAAGTTCTTACATATTGTGAACAGTATTTTTCTGTTAAAAAAGAGATAGAAATTTGATAGAAATTAGAAACTCCCCAACATCCACTTCTATATGCAACCATTGTTGATAGTATATTGCAAATAAAAACCAACATTCTCAGCATTACATTACTAGTTACTATATATTTGCAATTACAGAGTATACAGTTACAACAGGTCTTGTTTAGCATAATAGTAGTTCAATTATAATCACTCTAATGGAGCTATAACTATTTTATAGTGAGAAATTGATTTCATGAGACAAAACTCCATTCAATCAGAAGGATGATTGCTCAAAAGCAGTGATTATACCCTACATGTTTCATGCCAGAAGCGACATCCCTATAAGTACTGCACATTGACTGCAAAATAGGTTTGATTGCATCAAGGCAGTCACACCTCATGGTTCATAGTAAAGATAACCAGAGAATCTGTCAGTCATAGAGCCATAATTAGTAATTACAAACTAAGTTTCTAGATATCTTGAAATGGGTTTTATTGCTTTTCTTGCTTTGTCTTTCATGATGTGTACTGCCTCTTTCTCTGCCTTTGCTGCCCTTAGCACATCTTGCAGTTCTACTTCTAGAAAAGCCTTGTTGGCCTTTGCCTGCTTCTGCTTCCAACCTCATCGTCTAGAAGTTATTGTTCTGTCATAAAATTTGTTGAGTGGTGAGATACCTGAGAGTCTGCAGAGATTGTATGTTCTTCAATTGGATAATAATAGGCTTAATGGTACTATTCCTGCTTCTAATAGTCTGCCATGAAGGTATTCAATGTGTCTGATAATGAGTTTAGTGGTTCAATACCCAGTACCGCAGCTTTATTTGTTTGGAATGCTTCTTTCTTAAGAAATCCAAGGCTCTTGGAAGCCCATTGGGCAAGCCCTGTCATATAGTTTTAGCACCTCCTTCACAGGCTTCTTTGTTTTTATAAACTCTACAATATAAGAAGATTAAGAGGTAGGCAGCATGTACGCAGCACCAAGAAGAGCTCTACATTCTGCTAGGTTTCCATGCCTTTTGCTTTCTTGGTACACGGTTTTTTAAGCCCTTGGTTAGGGAAGTAATTACAGCAGGATATAGGGTTTCACAATCCTATTATATAGTTAGCCCGTAAGCTTATGCCAAATTGGGTCCCTGTATATAAAAAGTGTCCCTGCCATTTAAATTTACGCTGCCATAAACCGCCTCCATTTGTTGGCTCTTCCTGTTGCACTCTTGGTAATATTTGTTAAATGCTTTCAATGTTTGCCTACCTCCTGTGCCCACCTCTACTTAAGTACTCTTCGTATCTTTTTCTGCTACACCTGAAATTATATGCATTATCAGTAGGGAAAGGGAAATGGATATAACAGACCATGCTTGATGCAGATGCAGTGAAAGCTTGATTGAGTAGCCGAAGTCAAATTCACTTCAGTGATTTCTGTTTTAATTTTGTTTTGGTTTTCTTTAGTTGTATATTTGTTATGTAATTTCTCTTTCTATTTTCAGATTTTATGTTTGGATTTTTGCCTTTTTTCTTCAATATGATGGCACAAGAACAAGTCATCCAATGCTGAAAGAAATTGCAGACTGATTTCTGATAGAAACCATCATCTCCAAATTCCTGTCTCTCTCTATACTTGCAGTCGATCTTAGTGACCTCCACACAGTCAGGAGGATGCCTTTTTTCAAATAGACTTGAAATTGTAGTGATTCCTTAAACTAAATTGTCTGATTTGAGTTAAGTCACTCGCCACATATCCTTGGTATAAATCCCTATTCCTTCCTCGATGCAGAGATATTTTACACCGTGAAATGAAATTTGTGTCTAATTGGTGGTACTTTCTTTTTTCTTGAGCTTATTTTGTGAAGACTTAATTGACAAAATTATTGGGTTAGTGTTGAGCATATATGAACCATTGTCCCTGTCAGAAAGATGGTTGCCAGAGCCAATTTTACATAGAGTGCATAGTTAATAGAGATAGAATCATCTACATATGTTAAACTTCTTACAATCTTCTTATTGAACTATATATATTGTTCAACAATTTTTGTAATACGATCACGGGCCATATGAAAAATTCCTCATTTTTGCATACATTCCTAACAGTCATCCTTGTTTGAAAGCCAGGAAGGCTTGCTCAATGAATCCTTTCAATTTTTTTATAGAAGATTTGAACTGCAATAGTTTCTCCAAAGTGGACTGTAGTTCAAATTCAGTCAAACACAACTGGCAACCCAAGGAAAAGGGGAAAAAATAGCATACGTAATTTTTTGATCTGCAAGCGAAATATGACATTTGGAAAAGTAAGTAGATTATGAGGCTTTTTGTTCAGCTTCATTCAAAATGAAATGGGTTTTGTTTTGTTTTGTGTAGGTAGTTTGGGAAGGGTAGAAAGCTAATTACAGATGGAATGGGATTGTGAGGTACTTCATAGAATACCTGTTTTTGGGGTTACAAAAATTCAATTTTCAGTTTCACAGTACTTAGATCAATTGTGACCTATTTAACATCCATGAATACCTTGTAATGAATTTGTGTGCAGGGAAAACATTCAAGACCTTTGATCAAGTATTCCTGTGGAACAGAGGAAGTCATAACCCAATAAATATTCATGTGGTTCCAGGAGAGGAGCCGCATACTGATCAAGTATGCAGATCTGCTTCAACAACATTCCGATCAGCTTGGAACACTGGAAACATGAGACACTGGAAAATCTCTGCATCCTATTCATTACTACAGTCATATATCTTTTCCATGTTGTAAAGTGACATCTAGAATTTCTGAATTGTTATTGCAGTCAAATGCAAAGCAAACTTTAATTTTAGTGTTGCAGTTGCTGAAATCGGTCAACTAATATGTAAATTAATATGTAAATAGTTTTGTTGTTTAATACAAAAAAAAATTATTTGGGAGGGGTTGAATTGACCCCCTCCCCAAGGCTGAAAAGAATGGTCACTGGTCATAACCATTCTTTTCAGTCTAGTGTCTCTGTGTTGATTTTTTAGATTATCTTTTATTACAGAAAGTTTTAATTTTTTTAATTTTTAATTTATTTTTTTATCATATTTAATGATTTGACATTTTTGGTGTAGTGTGATTAATTGAGTATTATAATATCTTTTAATTATAATGTAATCTGGTAATATTTTAATAATTAGTGTTGTGTTATTACCAGATTGTAATTTAAACATGTTTGTTCATTGTGTTTTATTCTTGAGAAATTCATTTATTGTTTGTGTAAAGTGTGTATTTGAACATTGGTTTACTTATTGTTTATTGAAGTGTGGGTTTTAATTTTGACATTAACTTATATTTGACTCATTTTGACATTTACTTTGTATGTTTGAATTTTGACACTTTGGCATTCACTTTATTTGTAGTTATTGTTTATATGAAGTGTGTGTTTGAGCTTTGACATACATTAATTTTTTTTTTGAAGCGACTTTCGTTGAACTTGTTTGTTTTGTATGCTTCAACATCCACTAGTTGTGAAGTGTGTGTTTGAGCATTGATTTACTTATTGTTTATTGAAGCATGGGTTTGAATTTTGGCACTCATTTTATTTCAATACACTTCACACGAAGCGCATGTTTGAAATTTGGTAATTTTCTTTGTATATGTGTAGAGTATGTGTTTCAACAAACTTTGTGTGAAGTGTGTCTTAACTTTTCACATTCACATTGTGTGTGCTTGTTGTGTTTACTTCATGCATGGTTGAAGTAATTTTGTGTGAAGTTTATTTTAACTTTGGTATTTACTTTTTGTGTGTTGAGCTTCTATACTTCATGTGGGGTTGAACTTCGTATACTTCATGTGTGGTTGAACTTCGTATACTTCATGTGTGGTTGAACTAACTATTATATTTGAATTTTCAAATTTATTTTGTGTAAAATGTGTACTATCTTTGACATTCACTTATGTGTGAAGTGTATGTTTGAAAACAATATGTGAAGTTCAAACTAATTTTGCATAGAGTGTTTGAGTTCTTTCACATTCACTTATGTCAATGTTTAAACTTTAGCATTTGCTTTGTATATGTTTGAAGTGTGTGGCATGTGATTATATTTGAACTTTCAGATTTATTTTGAGTAAAATGTGTACTATCTTTGGCATTCACTTATGTGTGAAGTGAACTAATGTTCCATAAAGTGTTTGAGTTCTTTCACATTCACTTATGTTTCCATGTTTAAACTTTAGCATTTTCTTTGTATATGTTTCAAGTGTGTGTTTGAACAAACTATGTGTGAAATGAACAAACTGTGTGTGAAATGTGTTGTATTTGTACTGTGGCATGTGTGTGTATGTTTGAAATTTCACATTCACTTTGTATGAATAGTGTATTAACTTTGACACTCACTTATGGTGTATGTTTGAAATTTAAAGTGAAGTATTTTGAACTTTGAAATTCACATTTTTGTGTGTTTGTACTTTGATTGCTTAAACTTAAGTGTTTACTTTGTGAATTTGAAGTAACTTTTTGTAAAACATTTTTAAATTAGGCATTTGTTCACTTTTGTATGTTTGTACTTTGGTATGTTTGAACTAGCTTTGTGTATGTTTAAAATTTAGCATTTACTTTGTAAATGTGTGAAGTGTGTGTTTGAACAAACTATGTGTGAAATGAACAAACGTTGTGTTTGTAATTTGGCATGTGTGAGCATGTTTGAACTTTCACATTCACTTTGTGTGAAGATTGTACTAACTTTGACACTCACTTGTGTTGCATGTTTGAACTTTGGTGTGAAATGTATTTTTGAAATTTCACATTCACTTTGACACTTGTGTGTATGTTTGAAATTTCACATTCACTTTGTATGAATAGTGTATTAACTTTGACACTCACTTATGGTGTATGTTTGAAATTTAAAGTGAAGTATTTTGAACTTTGAAATTCACATTTTTGTGTGTTTGTACTTTGATTGCTTAAACTTAAGTGTTTACTTTGTGAATTTGAAGTAACTTTTTGTAAAACATTTTTAAATTAGGCATTTGTTCACTTTTGTATGTTTGTACTTTGGTATGTTTGAACTAGCTTTGTGTATGTTTAAAATTTAGCATTTACTTTGTAAATGTGTGAAGTGTGTGTTTGAACAAACTATGTGTGAAATGAAAAAATGTTGTGTTTGTAATTTGGCATGTGTGAGCATGTTTGAACTTTCACATTCACTTTGTGTGAAGATTGTACTAACTTTGACACTCACTTGTGTTGCATGTTTGAACTTTGGTGTGAAATGTATTTGAGCTTTGGCATTCACTTTGTGTGTGGTTGAAGTGATTTTTTGTGAAATATATTTAAATTTTGTATGTTTGAACAAACTCTATGTGTTTAAAAAGAAATACATATTTATTTCATGTGTGGTTAATCTATGGTATGTGTTCACTTTTGTTTGTGTGAAATGTGTTGTAACCTTGAAATTAATTTTATGTCAATTGTATGTGTGTTTGAAAGTTAATTTTGACATTCACTTTGTGTGGTGTGTGTTTGAACTTAGACATTTACTTTGTGTGGTGTGTGCTTGAACTAACTTAGACATTTACTTTGTGTAGTGTTTGTTTCAAATTTATCATGTTTGGATGAAATCTATGTGTTACATGTTTGTATTTGAAATTTAATTTTGACATTCACTTCATGTGGCGTGTGTTTGAACTAAATTTGGCATTCACTTTGTGTGGTGTGCGTCTAAACTAACTTTATCATATTTCAATAAACTCCATGTGCAACATATTTTCACTTAAACATGTCTTATAATTTTAAAGAATTCTCTTTATTTGTGTGGTTTTACTTTCTAAGAAGTATGTTTGGCATTCACTTTTTATTTGTATGTGTGCGCTTTTTTGAAAGTTAATTTTGGCAATTACTTTGTGTGGCATATATTTTAACTAACTTTGGCATTCATTGCATATGTTTGCATGTTGGAAAGAACATTGACATCCATTTTTTCTACTATATTATGTGAAGTGTAGAACAAACTTTAATTTACACTTTGTGTGGAATGTATGTATGAACAAACTTCAACGATGTTCACTTTATTCTAGTGCATGTGTGTGTGTGTATGCATGTTTGAAAGTTAACTTTATGTTGTGTGTGTGTGTGTGTGTGTGTGTGTGTGAACTAATTTTCATATTCACTTTGTGTGGTTTGTGTGTGAACTAAATTTTAAATTCACTTTGTCTGGTGTATTTGTTGAACTTTGTGATGTTTGAATAGATTCCATGTTATGTATGTTTGTACTTCAAAATGTTTTATAACTTCAACATTCACTTTGTGTGTTTTTGTATTTTGACATGTTTGAACTAGTGTTTGTTTTGTATGTGGTTATACTTTGTGTCATGACCCTGTCATTAACAAAAATAAAGGTTATTTATTAAATTAAGAAAAACAAATATAATTACTAAGGAAAAAACATTTGTATTAATAAATTTGGTTTTAATTTATTTTTATATAAAGATGATAATAATAATGTTCCTTTTAATTATAATAATTATAGTCTAAAAATGTATTTCTTGATTTCGCCTACCATTCTTAGCCTTGACATAACAATCTAGTTATGATAGTGAAGTGACATCATAGAACAAATTAGAGGCAGTAATTTTAATCAAGGGGACTTCAAGAGAGGAGTATAGAAGCCTAGTTAAAAGGATGTGATGAGCTTGTGGCAAAGGAGTTTAAATAGTTGGGCTTAAATAACACACTAAGATTTGACGCTTAGGTGGCAGTTGTCGGCCCATTCCTTTTGCCAACATGTTTAATTTATTGTTTGTGTCAAGTGTGTGTTTGAGCATTGATTTACTTATTGTTTATCGAAGTGTGGGTTTGAATTTTGACATTAACTTATTTTGTCTGAAGTGTGTGTTTGAACATTGATTTACTTATTATTTATTGAAGTGTGGGTTTGAATTTTGATATTAACTTATATTTGACTCATTTTGACATTTACTTTGTATGTTTGAACTTTGACACTTTGAGATTCACTTTGTTTGTAGTTATTGTTTATATGAAGTGCATGTGTTTGAGCTTTTGCATACATTAATTGTTTATTTGAAATGAATTTTGAACTTGTTTGTTTAGTGTGTTTTTTGGCATCCACTGGTTGTGAAGTGTTTTCTTGAACATTGATTTACTCATTGTTTATTGAAGCATGGGTTTGAATTTTGGCATTGAATTTTTATTTTTTTTTGTTTATAAATAAGTGCTACCAAAATAGGGGGTAGCTCCCAAATACATCCCAAACAGAAATACAACAACTAGCAGGGTATGTAATAAAACCACTAACTACTAAAAAACCAACCCACAACAACACCTAACAACCCTAACAACAAGTGCACCAAAAACTGGCCAAGAAACAAGCATCCCATCAACTGGCACTACAACCCACATGCTACTTCAGACAACGCTAAACTCCTAAACCACCAGACACTGGTAAATGATAGCCAAGTAACTACCCAGTGCGGAGATCTATCTAAGACTCCCTTCGCTAAGCCAAGAACGTTTAGAAGCCAAAAATTGGGAGAAAGCCTCCATATTAGCATTTTTTACCCCGGTTCAGAAAACTTCCCAGGCATCAACCATAAAGTTCACCAAAGCTGTGGCTTCATCATCCACCGCGCCCTCCTCCAATACCAATGTAGGATCAAAAAAAGCACGCAGGAAGCTGACCCAACCATTCGGTCTCAAATCCATGGTAGCGTTTGCAATTGCAAGAACAATCGGGCCAACCACAATCCTATTTAGCCGCATAGACACCCATTCCCTTGATTCACTAATGTCCACAAGAGCGCCAACCACAGTCTCATATACTCTGCTTTCGCAGCAGTGTTGATTCACATTTAACACCCGCGAGACAATTTCCACAATTGCATTATGTACATCTCTGTTCTGGATTACAAAGAATCGACTACACTGAGCCGCTAGGGACTCCTTAGCACATACACATGCCACTCCAAACTGGAACACCATACTTGGTCGACCACAATTAGTGCACAAAACAATGCACCACACAGGCCAAATATAGCCAAACTTTCCAGCATAACCCAAATGACCAAGGCAGGAACCAACGGCCCAATCAACCATGATAAACCGTACCCTCCAGCCAAAGCTGAAACAGGCCTCACGGGAAAAGAGTTACGTCCGATTTTGGCATTGAGTTATATTTGATCTATTTTGACATTTGCTTTGCATGTTTAAACTTTGACACTGCGATATTCACTTTATTTACATTTATTGTTATATGAAGTGTTTGTTTGAGTTTTGGTGAAATCATTAATTGTTTATTTGAAGTGATTTTGAAACTTATTTGTTAAGTGTGTTTTGGAATCCACAAGTTGTGAAGTGTTTGTTTGAGCTTTGGCATACATTAATTATTTGTTTGAAGTGACTTTCAAACTTGTTTGTTTAGTGTGTTTCACTTTGACATCCACTAATTGTGAAGTGTGCATTTGAACATTGATTTACTTATTATTTATTGAAGTATGGGTTTGAATTTTACTATTGACTTATATTTGATCTATTTTGACATATACTTTGTATTTTTGTACTTAACACTTTGGCATTCACTTTGTTTATATTTATCATTTATATGAAGTATGGGTTTGAGCTTTGACATAAATTAATTCTTTGTTTGAAATCATTTTCAAACTTGTTTATTTAGCATGTTTTGGCATCTACTAGTTGTGAAGTTTGTGTTTGAAAAATGATATACTTATTTTTTTACTAAAAGCATGAATTTGAATTTTGGCATTAACTTATATTTGATCCATTTTGACATGTTCTAAATGCATGTTTGATCTTTGAAACTTTGGTACTCACTTTATTTACATTTATTGTTTTTATGAATTGTGAGTTTGAGAATTGGTATTCATTAATTGTTTGTTTGATGTGATTTTCAAATTTTTTATTCGGCATGTTTTGGCATCCACTAGTTGTGAAGTGTTTGTTTGAACATCGATTTACTTATTGTTTATTAAAGCAAGGGCTTGATTTTAGTATTTATTTGTATTGGATCCATTTTGAAATTTACTTTGCATGTTTGAATTTTACTTTGGCATTCACTTTGTTTGCATTTATTATTTATGAAGTGTTTGTTTGAGCTTTGGAATATAGTAATTATTTTTTCAAGTGATTTTTAAACTTATTTATGGAATCCACTAGTTGTGAAGTGTTTGTATGAACATTGATTTACTTATTGTTTGTTGAGGCATTGGTTTGAATTTTAGTAGATGCCTATATTGAACATCATCTACGATGCCATCATTTTCATCCAAGTCAATTAACTCATTCTGAATACCTTAGGTATCCTCTGGAACATTTTTTGCAACATTGTCATCCTCATCTAACTCAATTAACTCATTTCGATATTGCCAGCACTTGCCTTCTTCATTAATATTTGGTGCAAGAGTTGATGATGTAGTTCCATCTTGATCTGATGGATCATAAACATTTCCAAAGTAAGACTTTATGGTGATTGTGTTTTGGGTGTTCTGATGGTCTTCCTTCACCACCGTGAGGAGTTTTACTGTTGTTGCACTTGTTGCTTGACATCTTGATCTCTCAAGAAATAAAAGTTGCCAAAAAATATCTTCTTGTTTAAGGACACGGAATATGATCACATTCCCTACTCAATATCATCTTTAAGATTGAATCAAGAATGGCAAAGAGATAAAAAAAAGTCTTATAACACTATGAAGAAATGATCACTTACCTTTAGGTTTTCACTGACTCGCTATTCGTTAATGCGGCAATGCATGTAGCTATAAGTTTGTAACTTGCCTATGATCAAGGTTCCAACTTTTGAATTGAGAGCTCACAAGTTCAAATCTAAACAAAAAAATGTAAAAATAAATCAAATTTTTGATTGCATTTATATCATTCCATATTTGGAAAATTACATAGGATTTGTAAAAGGTATAGTAAAAATCTGGCAAATCCTATGTGATAATACAACGATACATTTAAATGTTGGGCGAATCAAACCTTGATGGAACACATACGTTGTAATTTTCAAGGTGATTATGGCCCTACAATTAGCACGGAGTTATCATAGTATTGGTGAAATGGGTCCTCATACACAATTATTTTTTAACGTAATTGGTGAAATGTGTCCTCAAACATAATTATTTTTTAATGTAATTGGTGAAATGTGTCCTCAAACATAATTATTTTTTAATGTTATTGGCGAAATGGGTCCTCATATGCAATTATTTGTAGATTTTATTGGTCAGATGGGTCCTCACACACAATGAACATTTAAATGATGTTGGTGAAATGTGTCCTAATACACTATGTCATTTTAATAGTATTGGTGAATATGTGGGTGATTTAATACATGATTTTGAGATTCTAAGTGAAAATATTAATTAGACCATGATTGGAAATTCGTAGTTTGTTATAGCAAAACTATTAATTACATATGCCTCAAAAAATAAACTTATGGCGAATTGAAATGCATTAGACCAATAATTTGTAAAATCTAGGTGATTTGGCCACCTTGTTGGTCACAATGTATTTTCTAATTTTGAATTGGCTAACATGAATTATTCACCACTAAAAAAAATCCTTGTCTCATGCCCAAGTGTCGATCTTGATTTTAATGTTGAGTAGTGAAAAGTATCTAAATCCTAGTTAGATCTAGGATCACTTTTCCTACAAAAAAATTGGTTCAATATAGACTCTATCACCCTCCATATCTAAATAACATAGTAAGGGAGTAATGCAAGGGGATGCAATTTTGATCAAAAAGCACAACTAGAAGTTTTTAAAAGTTACTGCAATCTAGAGATATTTTGGCTCTTAGTACAATAATTTTTTAATGAACTTCTCCACTCTCATTAATAAAAATGCATCAACCTTGTCAACAATTATTAAAAGGTGATATGATTTTGATATTGAGGATTCATTCTCATGTTGCCACCATTGTTGCTAAATATGAAATAGGAATGAATATTAAGTAATTGTAGATGGGGGTGGTAAATAATAGTATTAGTCACATGGCTACTCCACTGATGGTATTGCCACATCTTTTGATTTGAAAAAATGTCAAGTTAGTATCAGATAAAACCCAAATGGTTGTCTCACGAAATTACAACATCATCACATTGAAAGAGATGTAAGGTTTACATCAAATAATACCCATATGATTAACACAATCATTCCACTTCACATTCATATCCCTAATACAATATCCCTTGCTCATACAACAAGGGTGACTAACTTCTATTAAATTTGATAGTCGAGAAAGACACTGAAGAAGGGGGTGTATAGAATTGGGATTGTTCCTTTCACTCTCCAACAATGCAAGGAATTCAAATAAATTCTAAACTTTCATAAAGCATCAATAACCTTGTTCGCTTCATGAAAAATGTGAAGGGAATAAAAGTTTTGAAAATTACTAATAATACCTTTATTATCTTGAATGATGTTTGAAAATAACATCTAAGATTAATTTGGAGTCACCTTCAATTTGCATGTATTGGATGCCTAATTTGTGAGCACGAAATTAACAAACCACAACACCACTAAGGCTTTGGTATTATATTTATTTTGACATCCAAATTTCTAGAGTTGATATTAATAAACATCCCATCATGAGTTCTTATCACTCCCTCACCACTAGCCAGCACAAGATTTCCTTTAGACACACTATAAAAATTCAACTTAACCCAACCATACAAAGGAGGTTTCTATTAAGTATTGGTTCGTGCCATTTTTTGGTCCTATCCATTTTTCTCATTTTATAATTTATGCCCCAATTCTTAGCAATGTCCACTTTAGCATGAATAAGGAGAACTAGCTTCTTAATGTTGGAGTTGGGGACATTTTCCAAAAGAAGTTTTAAAAATGAGAAAAAAAACTTCACACTTTTTTTCTAAATTACAAAAATTTGGTTGTGTGGATGAAATGATTTTGGATTGCCCACACTTGCTTTAACTCCTTCTATGGTTTTTCACCTAAAAGGAGAAAGAAATGGGGTCCAAAATGCAATTGTCTACACTTAAAGTTAATGTGAATGTGATGTAATATGACTAACTAAGATGTACTAATGCACTGATCCAAAAATAGAATGATTTAATGATGCTAAATCTAGGAAATGCAACTTGTTTGAAAACACAATGTGATATGCAAAAATGCCTAAGAATGCAAGTAAATGATGAAATAACTGAACTGAATCAAAGAAGTGCACCTGGAATATGAAACTTGATGCTAGGAGATTTTGGAATCCTGAAAATGTTGACTGGGACACTTACGCCAGGCTGGGCGACTTAGTCCCAATTTCGGGAAAACTTTGTTGAAATAGGAATCTGCCAAATGGGTGTCCAAAAATGTAAGAATTACTTTTTAGGCCCAGAAGCAGGACTAATCCGCCAGTAGTGGTGACTTAATCCACCTGCAGATCTTAGGAATTTTGGGGTAGAATCTTGTAGCCTCAGGTCTGCACTTTCTTTTTTGACAGGTGTCTACACTCGACTCTGCAGAAAACGGGGTACAAAGTGTCTCCAAGCTTGAATTAGGGTTTTGATGACTTGATTACTTTTGAAGACTTCTTGACCACTTTTCAACACTAATTCCTTTGACAAATCTACCTACAAAATCTGCAAACAAACATGTTGCAAAGAGGGAAAAATGGTTGTGGGTTAGAGTATAGGGGTTTGCCTTGGTCAAACCCCACTTTGGTAATCAAACCCTATGAAATGAAATGAAATGGAAAGAGAATGATAAATAAACAACATGCAATGTCATAAACTTACCAAACCCTTGATGTAGAAATCTGAAGATATGCAATGAAGTGCTCCAATGGATGACTTGATTATGCTTGATTGCTTGAGAGATTGAATGCTTAATGACTTATGAAAGTGCAAAAAATTAGGAGGATTGTAGGAGATGAAAAATTAGGAGAAAAACCCTTATTTATACATGATTTTACTAAAAATTCTTGAAAATAACACATCACATGCCGACCTCAAGGGTTAGAGGACAAAATCCTGCCAGAAATTTAAAATAATTTTGAGTTTTGTCCCACTTAAGAAAATTAAGTGGGTGTCAAGAATTAAGGGACATTAAATGTTGTCCAATGGGAATATCATCAAAAACACACTTAAAAACAGTTGGAAAGTGTATTAAAGGGTCATTTAAACATGAGAAAGGGTGGAATTAGCGTGATGACAAGTCTAGAAAAGTGTGAGTGGGTTACAACACTTTACAACACTTTGAAATAAGACTTGGTAAGTGATAAAAATGAGTTATTTAGGTTAATTATGATGAAAGCGTCTTAGAAAAGTGTGAAAGTGGGTTACAACACTTTACAACACCTTTACAAGACAACCTAGAAGTCTTAATGATTCACAAGGGTCCAAGACCTAATGTGAATGTGTTGGCCACATTACAACATTAAATCTAGGAAAAATCAAGCCAAAGTCCAAAAGAGAGACTCAAGTGAGCGTAAAAATGTCAACTATACATTTTTTGGCGACACATTAAGCCCCCACTTTAGTGGGAGGATGAACTTGCTTCAAACTTTCGCTAAAGTAGCTCAATATGCACATCGAGAGGGATCCAAATGCACACACATTGGTAAGATGAAACAATAATCAAGAGGGATGATCAAGCCCCCAGGATCATGATCCCATGGAAAACCAAACATAAGCTCAAAGGAACACACATGATGATGAGAAGGAAGAAATAAAACTTCAATCGTATTTCCAACTTGTTGTGGATCAGATCTAGGCTGTTTATTTGAAAAAGAAAATGTATACTCACTCTAGGGCGACAAGACTTATAGTTGTCTTTCGGGTGAGAAATCCCAAGTATACTCACTCAGGGCCACGAAACTTCTAATTTTCTGCGGGGTGAGAAGGCCCAAAAGGTGAGAAACATACGCTCGATTGGTATGCCCTCACACAAGCAGGTGGCTATGGGGAAAAGTCGTGCCGCGAAATGGGATTTCCTGCTCAACCATATCAAAGTTATACCTCCTAATAACTTTAATAAGGTGCCACAAAGGACAATTTCAGTTCGTGCTTCATGAGATAAGAAAAGCTCTATATGCTTAGAACTCATGAACAAATGTGGTGGTACCACAAGCATGCAAGTTGTGTTATTCAAGGTGGCCATGAAAATGCAAAATGCAAAAATGTAAAATGTAAAAGAAATGTTCAAATGAGTCTTGTTTAGTCCATGTGAGGTCTATAGCTTAGGGAACATTGTTTCTAATGTCTCCAAGAGAGGACCAATCAAAGAATAGAATATCCGCAACTTAGGGGATGTAGTGCATCACATCAAGCCACTAAGAGGAATGTAATATGCTAAGATAGGTCACACTTATGAAGGATATCACACCCAATGCCATCCACAAAGTGACAAACACATCGTATGAAGTAACAAGGTTGCACTAAGAACCAAGAAAAATAAAAAATGCAAAATGAATAATACCAATGTATGCCCCCACTTTAAAGGAATTGCTACACACCGTTCTGTGAGAATTACTTTAAAGTAGTGAAGGAAAAATGCAAAAGGAAACAAGACATGATAGCCAACTTGGAAAGCCCCTATGCCAAGTCATACATCTCCAAGTAAGGCTACATCATGTTAAAGGAAGATGAACAAAAGAAAGAGGGGTTGCCCCTAAAAAAAAGGAACACTCCAAACACATAAGGGATCTATGGATTTGGGGTCAGTATGTTTGTTGCTGCAATGTTTTGATTAAAGAGCTCAGAACTGTCATCATTCCCCGAACACACAAAACTGGAAGTATGACACAAAGAGAGCAAAAATAAAAGAAAAAAAAATCCATTTTGGATCAACATGGAAGAGACATTGTGGTCCCAATTCTTTGTATCATCCCCAAAAGGAAAAAAAAAAAGCGAAAAGAAAACGAAAAGGCAAAAGAAAAGAATTTTTTTTTGAGTCAACATGAAGGAGACATTTCGGTCTTGATGCCTTGCATCATCCCCAAAAGGAAAAACACAAAACAAAAAAGGGAAAAGGAAAAGTACGACATATAGAAGAAGAGAGGTACAAATAGAGGAAGTGTACAAAGAGAGAGAGAACATCAAACACACATTATAGGGGAACACGATATTCACATAGAAAAATGAAAATGTAAAAGGGGGCTAGTAATGCAAATGCAAGTCAACCATTAACTGAGTTATTGGATTCGCAATCTCAATTAATATAAGCGGAAAGGAAATAACACAGTTAAGAGACTAGGACAAATGCATGACTAGGACAAGGCTAACAACTTCTTGCCCTCACTGAATGTAAGGAAAGAATGAGCCGAGGTGGGTGATGGGAAAGATCACACAATAGTGAGAATAGAAAATTCTACAACTATGGAATGATAAGAGGAGTTGGTTTAAGGAATTATGGGATGACAGGATAACAATCGATATCAGTGAAGTGATACTTATTCAGTATGTCCTTCAATGTCCAACATTCATCAGTTCGGTGGCCAAGAACACGATGATATTTGCAAAATGGTACGTTATAATCTTTAGGGCGGATTACCAACCTATTCATAGGTGGTAATAAAATGAGACCTCTATTTAACAACATTTGGAGTTTCCTTTCACATTCAAGTGGTGGATGGAGAGGAAACTTGAGTTTTTTCAATTTGTAGGGTCATTTGCATTTACTAGATTCACCTTTTTCATGTATGGAAGGAGGAAGAGGACCCATGGGGATCCTAGCATCCTTGTCATTAGAATCAGGTAATGGTTGTTAACATAGAAGGAGAACATTCAAGTCAAGAGGAGAATCAAAGATCACTGTACCATCATCTCAAAGTCTCCAATATTCAAATGGAGGCTTGTCATTATGAGGAGGATCTTGATATCCTAGCCCTGTTGTGTTTTCATCTGTTGGTCTTTGTTCTAAAAGTTTGTGAATGTCATGTTCGGTTGTTGTATCGCATCCTTGTTTGCTTAATATAGTAAAAAATTTGCCATATGTCTCTTCAAGATTGATTGGTGTTTTTGTAACTAGAGTTTACCAGTTTGACTCTAAGAGATTTTCTTTTTAACTTGCAAGTTTCCTCTAAACTCTTTCAAGGATAAAATTATAGAAGGTCTAAGATACTTCTTTCACAATAAGAGGGTGCCCAAGATAAGTAGCTAAAATTTGAGCACCATTCCACCATAAGATCACCTTTATTTTTTACAAGTCAACTTTAGTGTTGAAAAAATAAATTTGACTCTTCTCATAGTTGATACTTTGGTTAGAGACAGTGGCATAAACATCCAAAAATTGCTTACACCTTTTGGCTTCAACAATAGAGGCAACACAAAAAGGATAGTATCATCACAAAACTATTGTATCGAGGTCTCCTAATCTTACCAAATTTCAAAAATGTATACCTATCAATGTTAGACTATTAAAAAAAACTATTATTTAGATACATTTAGTCTAGTGGATTTAAGATCTCATCTTGAAGACTAGACCATTTCACTTTCATATAATGATCCTAAGGGAATGGCCATTATGTGGTCCTCCCTTGAGGTGTCTTGTACAGAGATGTGAAATCTTATTATAGTTAACCTCCATCATAGGGTGTGCAAAATGGCTTTTGCAACACCCACTTGTGTTATTCCCTTTCCTCACCTTTGGGTAGCGTGTTAGTGATGACATTGCATGCATAAGGACAATATATGCACATTTTATATTATATCATGTCAAGCATGATAAGAGTTATAATTTTAGAGTTTAGATTATAAAAAATATGTTTTTATATGTGTCCTCGTGAAAAATATGGATATGAGATAGAGATAGAGGTGATTGACTCTACTTGAAAGTAGTAGGACCATTTTAACAATAAATCTTTACTTTTATGATATATTAGAATAAGGTTGATTATAACAGAATTAATAACCATCAAAATAGAAGCCCAAGAAACTATAGTAGCAAGAAAGAAATACAACCAACAATCAAGATAACTAGAAATAACATTATAACACCATACAAAATCATCTACATGCTCTTATAATTTTGTTGCACTCAGTTTTCATCCTCATTTTCTTTTTTTAGCTCAAGCCTTTCACCATTTTCTTCCTTACTTTTATTTTCCTTATTCAAATTCTCCTTCCACAAATCATTTCCTTGGATTAGTCATCCCATTTTAGGTTGTTTCTATAAAACTTACACTTGTATCCTTTAGTTATGTTTCTAAATACTACTTTATCATTACCTCCCTTCATGAGTTCCCCATTCTTGAAGAGAAGAATTGTAAACATATTTTGTTATGTGCATTAACAAGGGGTGGGGTGTGCTTTATGATAGTTGGCATAGAGAAGTGTTGTTTTAGAGTTAATTTTGTTGATTAGAAGATATTATATTACGTGTTACATTGTATTATTATATTATATTATATGTTTTCTTTATAATATACTATATATTATATTATCATTGTAATATTATATATAAATATATAATATAATGGAAATATATAATATATATTATAATATAATAATATAATACCTAATATAATATAAATATATAATATATATCAATCTTTGTCAAGAAAGGTTTAAAAAAAATTACATTCCTAACAACCACATGTTACCACCGTCATTCTATACATCATGTGTTCCTCCAATATTGTTGTTGGGCCCTAACAAATTCATCTCATGTTAACATAAATTTGAAATATATTAGTTATTAAATTATTTGTAAGTTTTCAACAAGTCTAACAAACATGAGTGTTATGAATGTATAGACCATCGAGGCTTATGGTGTATTGTGATGGCTAGATAGATGGTGCCAATTATGACAACTTGGTACCACATTTCACTTGTAGCTCAAAACACATAAAAAATAAATTAAAGTAGAGAAGACTCAATAAATTTATGTTGCCCTAATGGCACTCAAACTATGGTTGGGAGATGTGAGCATATCAAAGCTATAGATGTAATGAAAAAATAAAAAGTAAGATTTCACCTCTTATATATGAGTGGATTGTCACAACTAAAAAAGTCATATATCAAATGGTAGCTAGGGGGAGTAGTGGCAAGGGTATGGGTATCATGCAAGAAAAAATAATATGATGTTATCCATCAACAAAAGGTTCCAATGATGAATTAAATGAGTAGCATAGGCATCATGAAAAAATGAATGAAAGGTCTGAGCACAAAATGGCTATCCATCAATGAATTACACTAGCTCTAACCAATGACCCCAAGCTTCTTCACCTCCAAGTTTATAAAATAAATCTCTAATACCTTCTTCCACCTTCAAAATGTGAAAAAATAATATATAAGACAACTTTAAAATCTCTCTTCATCCCTTTTATAAACATATTTGATAGGGCACCAAAAATGAGAAGCCTTCAAATAATGCATCTCCAAGAAAGATCAAGAGAAAAATTAGGAGCTTCTCTATCAATGTGGTACCTAATTCCAAATCAAGATATTAATTAGGATTTTCACTCAAGAAAATAAGTTATAAGTTGAATCACCCTCCAAGAAGAATCAGATTTGAAATGTAACTCATGCAGGCAATTGATCATGCAAGACCCAAACAAGCATGATATACAAAATTATCCTTAATTGTAACACTGTAAGACCCCGCCTTGTATGTACTTAATACAACCTTAATTTGTTATATGTTTTTATTGAATAGATGATTAAATGTATTGTGATGATAAATAAGGTGATCTTTTGGCAATATTATTGCATTCTGTTTTGATATTATGCTTTATTTTCGCCACCAAGAGGGTGGAATGCACTCGTATACTATGGGATACAAATTGAAATTTTAAATGGATCCTTATATAGTTAAAGTTTAGAATATTCTACTATCACATTTGTGTGATATACAATTGTTACTTATGATCTTTTTGGTAATGTGTAGGAAGGTAATGATGTTAGCATGAGGAGGGATAACCATCGAGAGCAAATCAAAAGACTTCTTCTTGAGGGTATAAATTTGACCTCATTTGGGACCTAAAAATTGAGTAGAGTTAATGTATTTGAAGACTAATGTTGTGAGGGCATTTAATTGTGATTCATGGGAGGTGTAGGTGGGGAATTGTTCTTGAGAAACCTAGCTAAGGTTGAAACTCGGATGGACCCTTGAATGGGCTTTTAAAGACATTTGTTGGTCAATTTTTTTGGTTAGGGTGCAAAAATGGACCCCCTAGGGTCTATACCTTAGAGGTAGGGACGAAATGGGCATGATATAGTGCCCCTAGGACATGATTTAACCCCTGAAAATACCTCATAATGAGGGGTGACGAGTTTTGAGAGAAGGGTAGGTTTTGAACTTGAGGTTCCTATATATCTTGGAGAGGAATGATGAGTGGGGTGTTACCCACTTCTCCTCTTGGAGAACTTTAGTGAAGATGGTAGAAAGAATGAGAAAGGAGAGGTTTCCTTCTCCTTGGAATATAGTGAGGAAGATGACTTGGTTGGAGAGGAAAGATGGATACAAGATTTCAGTCCCTTCATTTAAGAGAAAAGATAAGTTTTTTCCTTTCCATTTGCCTTGTTTCTTGGTTGTAAGGATGTGACCCATTGTATGGATCATGTTTGAAAACAGAAAGTAGAGAACCTAGATGCATGTAAATTATACTATGTTAGTTTTGTCCCTTGGTAAAAAAACTAAGAAAAGACTCCATTGATCATTGTGGGGTTAAAATAATTCCTTGCTCGGGGGTATGGCTAGAGCCCACAAGGCTCCATGATTCCATTACGGTAGGGTGGAGAGCAAGACCTTGTTTATGGGTGTGTAAGTTATCTATTTTTTAAAACATTGTGGTAATATTGTAACTTTTAAATAGATGAGATTCATATTGATCAATGTAGAAATGAAAAGAGCAAGTCCTTATACAATGGTTTGTTATTTACCTCATTTTTTATGAAATGTTGTAAAGAAAAAAAAAATGAAAGCTTGGATAGTAAATGGTATTTTGTGGTAATGGGGAGAAAGAAAATTTCTCTTTAAACTTGTATCAAAAGGGAAGTTTGAGATAAAGAGAGACCTCTATTTGGTATTGAAGAAATATGGTGCACATTTAAATTGTAGCTTCCCTTTCATTGTTAAAGCCAACTCTTTATTGAAAATTTATTGCCTTGAAACCTTATAAATTAAATGAAATATTGTGATTTCTATTGTCTGAAGTGAAAGAAGATTGTAATGTGAAAGAAGAAGAACTATGCTATCTATATGAGTAGATTGATATGGGAACCTTATGGCTTACAAATGGAATGAGTTATATTTCTATCAAAAAAGTAATAATGTTTATAAAAAGTTTGTTAATGATTTCCTACCTTCCTTAGCCTCCTACAATTGGTAGCATAGTAGATGATTTCAATATGAGTAAATACTATTATAGTAGAAATTTCAATTTTGGTCATATTATGCTTTGGCTCAATGCAAAATGGCATAAAGTGCTTGAAAGATTGCATGCATATGCGTATATAGATTTATTTGCAAACATATATACATGTATGGAACTACTGTAATTTATTTTATTTGATAAACGTTCCTGACCGAATTACGAAGGGAGAGTTCTCAAAGAAATGTTGGAAGTAAACATATGCATAGGGTTTGGTGATCATATAAGTTTCTGTAGTTTAAATGTGCATGTTGTATTCAAACATTACCCTGATAATAGAATACAAGAGAAAAAGAGATATCATTATTGATAATACATATGACCCTTATCTTCCTCACAGGTTCGTGGGTGGATTCACCTTTCTGCCAGTAGGGCACT
This sequence comes from Sequoia sempervirens, assembly GCA_007258455.2. Lineage (NCBI taxonomy): Eukaryota > Viridiplantae > Streptophyta > Pinopsida > Cupressales > Cupressaceae > Sequoia > Sequoia sempervirens. Next base: position 131,827 of record VDFB02334753.1, on the reverse strand, counting down.
GCCTTATCCTCTGTGGTCTCCCTAGATTGAGAGATTAGCGGTCGTAGTTTTTTCCCTCACGAATACAATTTTAAGCAATGGAAATATAGTATTGCTACAAACATTGAATGCAATCCTTTCCCTTCCATAGTTGTGCACAACAGCACTTCATTGTAGATTAAATAAAAACATATTGTTGTCATAAAACCAAGTAAGAAGTTGGGTTTCTTTAACCCAGACGGAAAACAACTAAAAGAAACCGACTTAACTCAATCTCTGTTCCAAACATATAATCACAGAGACCTGCAATGATGTTGTATTCCTAGTATTCTACAGTAGAATAAAATAGAAATAATCAAAGGGGTAAGTAGAACCATTAAGCTAGTGGAATCGTTGCCCTAAGCATTCCAGGTTAACCAAAAATTTGGTTGCACTTCTGAGACTAACGTGTTTTCAAAGAGTCTTAAGGAATGAAGAGTAGGATGTTGGGTGTATAAATGTAAACTTTCCCTTCATTTCAAGCCTTGCCCCAGTCCATTGAATTCCTACATCCATAATCCCCAGCACGTTGATTGGAGTCCTTTTGGGCTATTAAAAGAAAATGAATTAATGCATGAGCAGTAAACGTGATCTTCACGCGACTTCTAATGAAAATGAATTTGAGTTTTAGATGCCTTCCTTTGATTCACTCGATCTGTTTAGCCATGCCTCACTTGCTTCTACGCATCCTCTAGTGTCCTTTTTGAATAGAGTTATTATGTGCAATAGCCTACTCCAAGTTGGCAGCGGTTATCTAGGAGATGAGATTTCGAATACTGAAGAGACCTATGGCATGAAGTAAGCACACCTCCCTGCCTCTTTATTAAATGTCTTTGCAGGTGTTCTGGTACACATCATTTATGGTGAATTTAAGCCCAACTATCATGGGTTGAAAATGGAGGTTGTGTGAGATAGCATGTATTTCAATTCTGTTCTAATAGCTGTAGAGAATTTTCCCATAACTATTTTAAATGTTTCTGTATTGTGCAGAACCTTGGGATTCCACCACATTGGAAAACCCAATCTTGGATTTGAAGTGTTCCCTTTTAAATAAATATGAGTTGAGTTTACACCAAATTTGTGTCCCCACATTATTGACCAAGTGAGATATTTGATATCATTCTTACCTTTAGTTGTGCTCATGTTTAGTTTTGTTAATTAAAAATATCATTATCGTTGATTTTTTTTTGAAATGTACTAGACTTGTTTCTTTCCCTTCATAAATTCATCTAGCATAACAAGTTACTCAATTAAATGCATATCTATGCTCTGTCAATTTCAAATGTGACAGCTTAGTTTTCCAGGATGGTTTCATACCTTATAATTGATCATAGTTTGTAAAAAAATAAATAAATATGAGAAAAATTAACATTAATAATGGTGGGTGCATTAAAGTTTTAGGAAATTGTATTATGTTAGCATATAGGATGAGATTTTTAACAAGTGGGTGATATGGCTTATACAGTAAATACATGCCAATTTCTTTTCTACGCACTAGGGGAGAGGAGCCAATACGTACACACCCAAAATTGGACGATCCGCGTGGCAGGCCACGTGGACCAATAACTTTTTTTGCCTTATACCTATTATGAAAAAATAATATATAAACAATATAAAATTATTTTGCCACGTGGGAGGACAATATTTGTCCACATGTTTTAAAAATAAAAAAAGACCCGTCGACCGATACGTAGGCACCTCAGGTGCCACTTCCTATGTGGCACAGCGTCCAAAGTTGACATCCTTTCCACGTCAACTTCTCTTAGTCTGTAACACTAAGAATCCACTACGTCGCATTTATCACTCGTCGCCACTTCCTACACTTCTCGACTGTCATGTTTAATGCAAGTCTATTCTCCTTAGCTCCACACCACCCCACATTTTTTTCTAGCCAACCTACATTCAATGCTCCAAGTGCCTCGCTCTTCTCACCATCTTTTCAACCTTGCATTCTAGCAAGTTGTCGTTCTTTCTTCACTTGCACGCCACTACGTGCTTGGTTCGTTGTCTGCAACCTTCAAACATTTTTCACAACTTGCAATGCTCAGAGACTGGTTGGTATTTGGGTAGAAGCCGGTTAGGATATGGGTACACACCAGTTAGTGAGCGTTACCGGTGGCTCCACTTCTGCCATGCAAGCAACGAATGGGTTCCTCACCACCATAAAGGTAACCATCATTTGTTACGACGCTGTGAACATTTTTGAACTTCAAACCAGTTGTTTAGCTCACATATTTTTCCGGGTGAAGTCGCGTGAATGGTGTTGCGTGCTCGGGATTCAACTATTGTCCACCCGCATCAAGTCATTCGACCCAGGTGAGATTGCTCACTAAGGCTCACCATTATTCGGTTTTTTTAGTTTTCTTTGCATTTTGTGTTTGTTTTATTGGACTTTTGGTGTTGCAGAAATCATTTTTTTTGTTGAAGTTTAGTGTTTATGAACATTGTCCTATTTGTATTCATAAACACACTAAATCTTTGGAAATCAATCTTCTGTTCAAGCATCACTCTCTTTATAGAATAGATAATAATATTGTTGGTTGTTTCCCCACCATTGAAATTTTTGGGGTTGTTTTCTTCTTTCATTAATAATATTGTTCGTTGTTTCATTGCCATAGATGAAGCTATATTTTTGTTTGTATGGGTTCTGCTTCGTAGGGTTTATATTGCAAATATTACAGATATTTTGGCATTTCTCTTTCATTAGGGTTTATTTTGCAAATATAACACTCATGGTTTAGCATTTATGTTTCCCTAGGGTTTATTTGCAAATATTACAGTAATAGTTTACCATTTCTATTTCATAGGTTCTGCATTATCATATACTCTGGTTATCGTATTCTTTCTCATAGGTTCTCCATTATCATTGACTCTAGTTATCCTATTCTCATAGGTTCTGCATTTTCATTGACTTTACATATCGTATTCTCATAGGTTATGCATTATCATTGACTTTGCTTATCATATTCTCACGGGTTTTGCATTATCATTCACTTTGCTTATCGTTTTCTCATAGGTTTTGTATTATCATTGACTTTGCTTATCGTATTCTCATAGGTTTTGCATTATCATTGACTCTGCTTATTGGATTATCATAGGTTTTGCATTATCATTGAGTTAGGTTGTGTTCTCTATTTCATAAACCAAAAAAAAAAGTGGATTAATCTTTTTTTAGCTTTTGCTTCATCTTTTCAGTCACTTAAAAAATTTGTGTTGTTTTTGTGCCATTCATCTATTCAGTGACTTAAAAAATTTATGTTTCTGAGCCATAGATAAATATGTGGGTGTAATTTTTTTATGAGTTTTGCTCCATCAAATCATTCATATACATTTGTGATAATTGTTAAACTCTTACTGTTTTCCACTCCTAAGCTTCAAAAATAATTGGCTACATTTTTTACTTTTTTATAGTCAAAATAAATAGATTTAAAAAGATTCCATAAATTATACAATTAATTATGAATCCAATAGCTTGTATCATGTTAATACGACCATTGCCAACTATTATCCAATAGAATAATTCATAAAGTAATTTGGATCTTTTGAAACAATTTTGAGAAAAAATATATATATTATTAACATCTAATTCCATGTTATTCTCATAATGTTCTTTCATGGATTTATATTTTACCAAATTATAAAACCTAATAACAGTATTAGTATTCCCACCTCTCATAGAAAGATTAAAAAGAATATAACTACTTAAGTGTGAGATTTTTAAATTTTAGAACCAAAGATTGATATATGAGCAAATTAATATGGACTTTTCCTTTAGACTACAATGGTTATGCTATTAATGTCTCACATCTCATATAAATTGTTTTAATTTAAAAGAGCCTGATTTTTTTAATGTAAAGTTTTTCAATTCTTGTATCTTTGACACACAAACAAGGGCCCAGTCCCTAGGTGGACAATCTTGATCATTTAACAATCTTCTAAAATATGTGTTCTACCATTCACCAACACCGAATATACTGTGCTCGATATTTGTTCGATTAATGTTATTGAGTACTATTTGTAGGTGCCATTGATATTACCATATATTACCATAAGCGTAGTTAATAAATGCCTCCAGTGGTTATCATATTCTTTCTCATAGGTTTTGCATTATCATTGACTATGGTTATCCTATTCTCATAGGTCATGCATTATCATTGACTCTTCTTATCGTATTCTCATAGGTTTTGCATTATCATTGACTCTGTTTATCATATTCTCACAAGTTTTGCATTATCATTAACAAAGTTTATCGTTTTCTCATAGGTTTTGCATTATCATTGACTCTCCTTATCGTATTCTCATAGGTTCTGCATTATCATTGACTCTACTTATCCTATTCTCATGGGTTTTGCATTATCATTCACTTGGGTTGTGTTCTCTGTTTCATAAACCAAAAATAATAATTTGGGTTAATCTTTTTTTAGGTTTTGCTTAATCTGTTTAGTGACTTTAAAAATGTATGTTGTTTATGTGTCATAGATAAATATGTTGGTGTTATTTTTTTATGGGTTCTGCTCCATCAATTTAGTCATATACATATGTGATAATTGTTATACTCCTATTTTTTTCCATTCCTAAGCTTTATATTGTTCTTCATTACATCCATTACAGTCATGGGTTAATATTAACGTTTCGATTAATGTTATTCAGTACCATTTCTAGGTGCCATTGATAAAATTGGGGGTTTAGGTTTTTCATAGGTGCTGCTTCATTCATTCATTAATGCTATTTTCTTTAGGTGACATTCATTAATTTGGGGGTGTTATGTTTCACAATGGTTAGGATTCATAAATTCAGACATGCAATTATTTGAGCTTTTTTTATTTGCATTACAAAAATTTGGGCGTCTTATTTTTTTCATAGGTTCTGCTTGATTAGGTACTGTAGACATTTTTGGGGGTGTTACCTTGTTTGTAACTTTGACTTCATCATGGTTATTCATCATCTATTATACCATTTTTGGGTGCCAATTGGAATTTGTTGGGTGCTATGTTTTTCATAGGTTACATTTCATCAATTCATTTGCCAACTATGTAGCCTTTTTTTGGTGCCATTGATAAATATAGGGGTGTTAGGATTATCATATGTGCGACTTCATTAAATCTGTGATGCAAATGTTTGTATCTTTTTTTAGGTGTCATTGATTATTTTGGGGATGCTATCTTTTGCATAGGTTATTTTTCATCAATTCAGTCATCCAATTATTGTAGCTTCTTTTCGTGCCTTGGAAATATATGGGGGTGTTCTATTTTTATTAGGTTTTGCTTCATCAATTCAGTCATCTATTCTACCAATGAAAAATTTCCCATAGTGGTACGTCAATCCTCCACAAGTTAGGAAAAAACTCTTGCATAAAAAAGCACGATGATATAAAACACATATTAGATATTAAATGCATGTTTAATCATTTATATATATGTATAGGCATATACATAGACATATGTATATGTATATCAAATATTAAATGCACACGTAATTGTATTTATTTCGAAAAAAAACAATTACACGTTGGCAACCAAACATGATGAAGTGTATCCAACTTGTACATGCTTAAGGTCTTTGCATCTTCTATATATATATATATATATATATGCATATGTATAGACATATACATATACATATACATATGTTTATTTATATGTATATGTATATGAATATGCCTATATATATGTATATGTATATGTGTATATACATATATGTGTGTGTGTGTGTGTGTTTGTGTGTGTGTACATATACTACTTCACGACATCCTGCATATTTTGAGCCAACCTACATCCAATGCTCCTAGTGCCTTGCACACTTTGTCAACTTTATAGCCTTTCATTCTAGCAACTTCTCATTTTTTCTTCACAATGATGGAAATGTATGTGTATGTGTATGTGTATGTCTATGTCTATGTCTATGTCTATGTCTATGTCTTTTGTCTATGTCTATATCTATGTCTATGTCTATGTAAATCTATGTCTATGTCTATGTCTATGTCTATGTCTATGTCTATGTCTATGTTTGTGTGTATGTCTATGTCTATGTCTATGTCTATGTCTATGTATATGTCTATGTCTATGTTTGTGTGTATGTGTATGTGTATGTCTATGTCTATGTCTATGTCTATGTAAATATGTATGACTATGTCTATGTCTATGTCTATGTAAATATGTATGTGTATGTGTATGTCTGTGTGTATGTGTATGTGTATGTGTATGTATATGTATATGTGTATGGATGAGTGTATGTATATGTATATGTAAATGTGTATGCATAAATGTGTATGTGTATATGTAAATGTGTGTGTATAGATGTGTGAAGAGGTCTTAAGTGGACTGCCTTGCCACGTCTACTTCTCTCACTCAACCACCCTAACACTCCACTGCGTCGCATTTATCACTCGTTGCCCCTTGCTATACTTCTCTACAATTGTGTTTAAATCACTTATGTCTATGTATATGTGTATGTGTATGCTTCATCAATTCAAACCTGCAACAATTGTATCTTTTTTAGGTGCCATTGATTAATTTGGGGGTGTCCTCTACTTTATATGATGTGCACCTGAACTCAGATTTAGAGCCTATCACACTAATGCAGGCGTCACTTTCACATTAATGACAACTACACAACGTAAACAAGGTGCCAATTCAACACAATTCAAACCCATCTCACCCATCTTTAAGCGACTGGCGAACCCATTACAACCATCAGCCTGTCATACTATCAGCTGATTACCTAAGCCTTCCCCCATGCCCATTTCCCTATGGCTATTGGGACAAGTTTTGTTTGGACATTACTAACTATGGATCTAAATTCACAAAGTATTGGCAATTTAGAGCATACTCCTTCCAACAAGTTCCTTTCCATTTTGACACACTATTAATGTGATAGAGACAATTTATAGATATAAATATTAAACAATGTTGCAGCCTGCAATAAGCCAATAACACATAAAAAAATTAACTTTCAAAGTTTAAACTTTATAATTAAATTATTAAACTAAAAAACTGGGTTAGCTTTTAGTTAGCTTTTTTGGATAGCTCTATTGGGTGTTGAGGACATTCCATTTATCTTTTGAATGTTAAGAATTCAGAGTTTCAAGGATTTGTCAAGCGAGTAAGAGAGCTATAGGAGCAGCCTCATCTAAAATATTTTGAACTAGAGTTTGATATACCATTTAGAGAGCTTGGTTTTCATGGATATAAAGTATTATGAAAGCATAATGAACTTGAAAAGGCGGCCAATTTTGAAGACTATTACTGATGATCCAGATAAATTTATTGAAGACTATTACTTTTAAACTAATTAATATCATTTACTTTTTCCAAGGAAATAAAAAAATATATCATTTAACATATTAAATATACTTACAAATTATTGAAGGAATGTTTTACGAAATTATTGACTTGAATTAGCTCTTTTTTCCGGCGTTGGATGTACATTCGACATTAATGTTGATAGCTAGCAATTTGCTATGTAATGAAGTTTTTTCTTGCATTTCCTTCGATGCTTCTTGGTTTGCGGGAGTAAGGAGAATGTTAGGATGGTGGTGTGAAGTAGTATGGTGGCTAACGTACTAAAGAAGAAATGAAGGCCAACTTCACTCTAAAAGCAAGGAATAAATTGGATCCTTTTGATGGCAAAGTGACGGTGAAGAGACTGTGTGGCTTGTTCCTATACAAGGATGTGAAGGTGGTGCAATCTGTGCAAATCATTTTGGGTAATGGCTTCGAAGATTTGAAGCATAGATATCAGACTAATATGGATATATACTCTCTGATCATGGCGTGGGGACTGGACTTAGGAGAGTCGGTGGAGGTTGTAAGGAAAGTGATGAAAGCGTTGGTGCATAGGGATTTCTTAGTGAACATGGAGAGTATCCTAGAAAGGGCTATACCAGGAAAAGTCTTTGTGAGCGAAGGCATGGAAGGTGTGGACCCAAAAGTAGCAGAGATAAATCACCCTTTCATTAGGTGGCCAAAAGGAAGAACCAAAGCCGTGTGGAGAGAGGGTGCGGAATGGGGGTGGCAAGTTTTGAAACTGTGCGTCGAATTAATGGAGACTAAGGAGATAATAGCAGGACTCAAAGCCATCACCAGAGATGAGCTGTGTGAGAAGAAGGGTCTGCGTGCAAGAAAGAAGGTGAAGTCGCTCGCGGAAATGTGCCCATTGCATCTGGGTAGCGCTTCTGAAACTTTCGCGTAAACTAGTTTACTATGTTTAAGCTAGATATTGATGTATAAGTTTAAGGGGTTAAGCCCTGTTTTTGGTTTCGATACTATAAATAGCTGGTGTTTGGGTAGTAGTTAATTGGATAGTTTTTACGCGGTTGTGGTAGGGATTTTTGATCCGTAAGTTTTTATTCTATTTTAACAGACATGATGTGATGGTGTTGGAAGAACTTTTTATTTGGAGCTTTGTATATTTTGATTTATCTTAAATAAAATAAAAATATTATCATCGATCAAAGAAAAAAAAAATTGTTTAATAAATTTGATATAATCTTATGAGAAAATTCAAATACCTGCGCACTCTCCTCATCGGACTTCCTTCGTGCATCCTGGATTTGTGCTCTCTTCAATTGCTGATAGAACCCTGCTCTCTTCACGCAACATTTTTCCCTTTTATGTCATCTGATTTCTTCCTTCGCGCGGCGTTTTTCCCTTTTTTGTTGTATGATTTCTTCCTTAACGCCAACTTGAGCACCGACTTTTGGTCGTTAATGTAATCAATTTGGGGTGCCTAAGGCGGCACCAAGTGTGCCTAATTGAGCGCCTATCATTGTACATTTTTCCTAGTATAGCCTTGTGACTCAAAGTTCTCATCCTCAATTCGATTACACTGACCAAACAATGCAAATATTTCTCGACATCACTAGCTAGCTACACTTGTATAAAATCATAAAGCATTCTTTATTTTCTATCAAGTACTTATTTTGATAGTTCATGTGAAATCAATTATATTATTTTGCAATGAACAAAAATTAGCATGAATGTTATTTTGATAATTCATGTGAAATAAATTATATTATTTTGCAATGAACAAAAATCAGCATGAATTATAAAATGTGGATAAGGATACAATGTTCTTTCGTCATTTACTCACAAAAAAATGCATGGGTAACGACACAAAAATATGACAAACATAGTTATATGAAATGGATGTGAAGTGTGTGTAGATGTATATGAATGCTTACAAATGCAAGTAAATGAATGTAAACTAATTGTTATCAAATTTTCACTACAACTCAATTTCATGGAGTTGTTTTGTTCAAATTTTTATTTTAAGGTGAAAATTCAAAATTAACCTCTGAAAATGTTTAATCATTGCAAGTGTTTAAAATATTTTGGAGTTCCAAGATGCAATGTGTTTAAGTTGTCTAATTCAATTACAACATTAAAGAGTTGCATAAAAGAAAAGAGATTCTTTCATTCTGTATTCAGTTGCAGTGTTCAAACAAGTGATTTACAATGTTTTACGTGAAAGGAAAAGATATAGAATTGGGTAATGGAAAATCAAAATGTTGTCCTGCCCAAACAAATGCCTTGTTTTTGTGACCACCGTTGTCTCGTGGCTCCTTCATCAGCTCGGTGTAGTAGAGCGATTTTTACCACGGCCCTGCAAGGTGCTTCATCCTTCTCGGCAATAGTGTGGTGAAAGCTTCTATGGTAGCACGCGATTCTTCCTTTTATTCCTGGCGGCGTTGTGGTGACTCCCACAAGTCTTCTACCATTAGCATGCGGTAGTGCAGTGACCATCATTGTCCCACGGCTCCTTCATCAGCTCAGTGCAGTAGAGTGGTTTTTACCGCAGTCCCGCAAGTTGCTTCTTCCTTCTCAGCGTTAGTGCGATGAAAGCTTCTATGACAACATTTTTATTCACAGAGGAGGCCATGGAGAGAGGACATGGACAGTGTAAAAATACTAAATCGTTGAGAGGAAAGTGGCTGGAAATAGATGAGACAACATTGATTAAGTACTAAATTTATTTTGATATTTTTTTGTGTGAGAAAAAATTACTAATGACCTTTTCATAAATGTTATGTGAGTAAGATTTCTAGATAAACTGTGTGCAAATTTTTACATAACTATCGTGGACTGTGAAAATCGAATGTTATTAATTTTCATAAATGTGTTTGATAGCATATCATGCCATTGGCAATTAGGGGGGATTCTTGTCTCACAATTGACTTAAGGAATGTCATAAGTCGATTTTCAACATTTACAACGTATGTGGTTATATGAAACGTTCATGTGTGAGAGACATAGAGATATTATATTGCATTTTAATTTATGACTAAAGGTTCATACTAATTTATTATTATTATATTAGGTGGGTGACCTCCAAGGAGATCCATGAATCTCAAATACCTAAACTTTGAAATGCTTCAATAATATTATGTTGTACTTGGACAATTGAAAACCTATTTTATTCTTCTAGCAAGCTTTTTTATTTTCCATTATAATTCTAGACCAAACAACATTTGTGGGGATGGCCTTTTACACCAATCTTAATTTGTATGAAGTTCACGAACCTATTGTCAAGCAATAAATTCCTTTCATAGATAGGAAATGTAAAGGCTTCATTTAAGAAAAGATAAGTAGTCTCTTTTTGAGGGTAATCCACATGCAAAAAGTAAAAAGCACATAAAAAATAATTGTACAATAGAAAATTAGACTAAATCAGTTTTTGATAAGGAAAAACAGGTTTTGAAGGGCCCCAAAACCCTTTACAATGACGCCAAGTTGCAAGAGAAATTAAACCACTAAGCCCAATAGCCCAAAAAACTAAAAAGATGACATAAGATGGAACATTAGCAACCCGTCAGCAAACCCAAAAGCAAAAAAATCAGCAAACCTGTTGAACCAAAAGAGGAAGCACCAGCTACAACAAATTATCTAAAACATTAGTCGAGGCCATGTTCTCCTTGATGACCTCCTCATGGATACTGATAACATCCTTCAACTCCTTAACAACAACAGTAGCCCTCTTTTTCATCTTGCTCCTCATCCTAAGGCACGAACCAACATGCATGTCCTTCTCCAGCACAGGAGTAGAAGCTTTCACTTTCTCCACCAGGTAAGAGCCACTAATCTCTTCAATCCTTTCCTCCATATTACCCAAGTCAAGTGGTTTTCCGGTCCAATTCAACGCTTTCTCATTCAGAACAGAAAGACCCATAGCAGTGGTCTTCAAAGAGTTATTGCTGATATTGACCACCATTTTCAAGTCCTCTGAATATCTTTTCCATTTTATCCTCCAGACTTGCCACTCTGTCCTCTAACATTTTATTAACAATAACTTCCAAAGAGGAAATTATTTCCTCATGAGAAACCCCCAAACGATCAGCATCGGTCAGTAGCTTATCAAGCTTAATATGCATTGATTTCACTTTGCCTTTTATTTCCCACTCCTTTTGGTTACCTCTTAGCATAGCAACACAAACATCCTGCCAATTTTTCATCTAAAGATTGAGCTCCTTAACCTCAGAAAATAACCACTTAACCAGGGAAAGCAGGTTTCTCATCCCATCTTCAACCATTCTACAAAACATATTCATGTCAATTTCATCCCAGTTAACAAGAGGCTGACCCTTCTGCTCCAAGTCAACAGGGGCATCAAAACAATCCCTATTCTGTTCATCCTCTTCTTTGGCTGGGGAATCCTCGACATCCATAACATCCACCTTTATCCTCTCCTTATCTGGCATATTCTCCAAATCAGCTAAAGCCTCCAGACGTTCCTTCTTCACTTCCTTCTCCACAACAGAAAAATCCTGAGACAATTAACCGCATCAATCTCCTGCATATCCACGGGGCCAGTCTCATTAGGCTTCACCTCCATCTTAGAGTTTCCCATATCAACAGGGCCACTCAACTGACCACCCAAATTAACCGGCACCTTGAGCCCTTGCACTAGGGAGCTCTCTAGCAGACCATCCTTACCAGGAACAGGGTTCCCCAATGAAGCATTCTGAACACAATCAAAATTTGAAGGATCCACATCACCCACAAGATGACAACCCTTCAAACCCTCATCACCCACAGGATGACAACCCTTCAAACCTTCTTTTCCAGAAGACAACACGGGATTCACATTTGAACCAAGGGAAACCACCTTAATTTTCCCTTTGGTAGAAGCTTTAACTTTCTTCATGCCTTTGGTTTTCCCCTTCGAAGATTTTCTAACAGAATTAGCCATAGTCTCCCACAACTCCACATCAGTCTCATAGCCCTTACCCCATTCTTCCAATTCCTCATCCCTTTCCTCAGAGCCTCCTACATCAACAAACATATCCTCATATTTTGACTCTTCCTCCTCCGAACTACCGACCCATTCACCAGTAGAGTCCCCTGTTTCATACCCATCATTTTTAACTTCCTTCTTACCAGGAGGTTTAGGGGAGACCAAGATCAACTTTAGCTTGATATGAGAAAAAATAAAACACATAAGCCCTTGATGAAGAACCACCTTCTTAGAGTTCTTTCTATGGTCTTCAATAATCTTCTCCATAGAATGTAACAGGTAAAAAGGAAACGAGACCGAAACATTATGCCTAAAATGATTTAAGAGCATAAAATGGTGAGTGTAAACCACAGAGAATCTACCTTCAAGGGTGAAGTAGTGCATAATGGCCAACACGAGGTCCCTTCAGAGTGGCTTCAGGGACTTCCTAGCATAACCTCCACTTCCAATTTCCTTAACCTTCTTCCTCTTGTCATGTTTAAAGAAATTCGCAAAAGCCTTCTTAGCCACTCCCCTGTCTCTGAAAAACTTTCTCCCAGCAACTGAAAGACCAGTTACCTCTACAGTAAAATCCTCTTTAATTCGAAACTCAACGCCCTGGTAACGCAGAGACATCCCATTCCATCCTTTCACAAAGAAATATAATACATCAGGGTTCAGGCCTTGAATTCTTTGAATAAATTGAGTAACCCCCCCCCCCGATTCCAAGTGCTCCCACACAGTAGCATTTTTTTGAAACTCTTCACAGGAACTCGACTCAATTCTGTAATGATCACCACCCATAGTGGCAGGCAACAAACGAAAGCCCAAGAACACTTGGAAGAAATGAAAAAGTAAAATGAACCAAGCACTACTCAAAAAAATACAACAAACACCCACAAATACATGTGGGCTTATCATTCCAAGTAATCCTTCCAAAACTACCAGTCCATCCTTCTATGGAAACCAAGGAAAGAGCAAAGGGTCGACGTGCAAAACCCAACTTAAAATCATAATGAAAAACCTTTCCCCGAGAACATCTCACCTAAAAACAAGCCAGCTGGTCATCATTAGAAATACACTTCAGATTAAGAGGTAGCGATTCAAAAGAATCCCACTCAGATCTCTCAACCACTCCCATGTTGGCAACCCCATCAACCATCATGTTCACTTCACGAAAAACATGTGTGATTTTGATCCCCTCAAAAGAGTTAATAATAAATATCGAGTCATTAATAAAATTGGCAATTGACCATGAAGGAGGACATTTCATCATGAGACAATTAATCACATTAAGAGAGTCCCCCTCTAGCCATATTTAAGAAACACCTTGTTTCTTAGCCAAAACTAATCCATGATAAGCTGCTACAGCCTCCACATAAAAAAACAATTGTACAGTAGAAAATCATATTCAATCAGTTATGTCTTATTTCGCTTGCACACTTATCTGAAAGACATAGGGTATTCACCATACATTTTCCTTGACAAAGAAAACATGTGCTTTCATTTATTTTTACTATATATCTCAGAAGTGAAATTGTTGTTACATAATGATGCACTGAAAAAATAATATATACAAAAAAATGCAAAGAAAATGTTTGAAATTTAACATGCAACCTACTGTGTTGTGATGAAAGGAATCAAGATTAACTGGGACAAGAAATAAAAATAAAATTTTGATGATTGTACTTAAAAGTGAACAGGATATGAAAAGTGTGGACAATGATGGTGTTGAATTTGAAAACCCTGATTTTGATGACATAATTGTTTTATGTCATTAGAGATAAAGAGCACATACAATTTTATATACATAGCAAATGAAGATTTGAAACTAGTAAACTGAAAATGTAAACACTGTAAGATTTTTTCTTAAACAATAATTCACATACTCACTTACAAAAAAGGGTGAAGTATTTTTTTATTCAAACTTTGTTTTCTTTAATAGACATAACAGTAAAAGAATATTTACAAGTACAAGAATATATACACTATTTCATAGAAAATAAGGAATGTTTCATAGAATATATCTTTAGAATGTAGGAACTTCCTTTGTCAAATATTTGGAAATTCCTACACACAAGTTTTGCTTCGGAGTGAAAACAATTGAAAGTGTTTCACACTGGCTCAAGGTACAATCATAAATTAATGCATGTTGTTGATTATTTTAGATGGAGATTGGAGCAAATGCAGAGCCTGAACATTCAACTAGAAAAAGAAGAAGATATGTACATGGACGTGGCCCTAAAACTGTTAAAGAAACAATTCAAACGAGCGATTGTACAAAGACAAGTAGATTTATGATTTTATCTTAGAATGTACAAACTTTCTCTATCGGATATTAAAGATGTAAGGTTGGATCAGAAATTGGATAAGGAGATTTATGATTTTATCTTTAGAATGTAGGAACTTCCTCTGTCGGATATTTGGAAATTCCTACACTCAGGTTCTGCTCCTGAGCGAAAACACCCAGAAGTGTTTCACACCGGCTCAAGGTACAATCCAACCTGGTTATGACACCAATAGCAATCCAATTTTTCCTAAACCGTCCATACCCGAACGTTGCATCACAATCTATTTTTCCTACACATAAAAATGCCACATATTAACCCCTTCTAAATAAAACTCAAAATACCATGAAACAATGAGTCCCCTATAATATTAAGTAAGTAGGCAGTCTATAGGGCATAGTTTGATTTTATACAAGGATGCTCATGAAAGGAATCTTCAAGTAACAGTGAGTGAGTTGTTTGAGATTGCAGTTGATGGTGCAATATCTAGTCTTAAAGGCAGTTAGCAAAGCAGTAAATGTGCAAGAAAATCAAATTTTACACAATAAACAATTCACAATGTTATCTTGCATAATGCTTTAATTTTGAAGACAAAAATATCATTGTATCTTGATGAAAGTAGTGACCTTAATGGTCAATCACTGGCAACCATGATTTTAAAACATGCTATTGTGCTTATGGAGGCAACATTTTAAGCAAGGCAGTGAGTGGTGGTTTGGAACAATGGTAGGTATGAAGGAGTTGTTTTATATGCATACTATGCAGTCTAGCTTAAGACAACGTTCTCAGAAAAGATTGAAGGTGGATTATGGAACTCAAGGGTTACATGATAAAGATTAAAGCAAAGACTAAGATCTATTTAAAAGCCACTATCATAAAGATATTAAATATGTCAAATGCAAAACCCTAACAGCTGGAGTAATGAACACAGTGCGAAAGAGGACAGTGTGCTAGGGCAGATTTAGGAGATCTCCACATTATCTAAACACAGGAAAATACATCATTTATTTTATTTTTTAAATTAAAAGAAATTATTCTAAACCCTATATAGGACACATTGATACTTCAAAAGCATCTGATTTTTTTTTTAAATTAAAAGAAGTCATCCTAAACCCTATATAGGATACATTGATACTTCAAAAGCATCTGAAGGAATTTTGAGATTATGCAAACATATGTCAATTAAATACCTGGATTACAAACAGTAGCGCGAACATTGTAACCCTTGTTGATTAGAGTAGGAATGAGATACAAAACAATGAATCTTATGCCTCCTATCACACACATCTCCTTACCATTCTTTGTCATTCTTTACTAAACACTTCTCCATTTTGGTGAGCTACGCCTGAAAATAAGGTTTCAACAAAGGTTTTATTGTATGTTTATTAAAATGAAAACTCCATTTTGGTGGGCTATGCTTGAAAATAAGATTTCAACAAAAAATTTAGAGTATGTTTATTAGAGTTTTAGAGTATTTGGGCGGGCTATATTCAAATGGATTGTGACTGATGTGATTTGTTGCATTTAGTGTTGTAAATTGTAATGATGCCACGATTACCGTACTACCGCCGTCTCTTATTATACCCGTTGTGGTATGGTGGTGTTCTTCCCTTCCCTTCTACTGTTTATCGCACTACCGCCTTGCTCAAGGCTTCTTGCTGTGAGGTTGTGGCGTATACCGCTCTACTGCATATGTTTCTCACCTTCCCGACGGTATAGTGGTGTATGCTTTTGATCATTACTTGAAGAGTGTCGATGAGACAATCTTATTTGTCTTATCAATATCTCAATGTCTCATCGACATTAGATCTTATGTTCCTCTAATATTGGTTGCTAGTGTCGATGATACAAGTTAATATCTCTTGCCGATATGCCACTGCCTCATCAATATTTTCCTTCGGCGGTATTTCTTTATATATCAGTGTAACTCTGCCATCTCGAGGAGACTCGTGATTATCGTTGCAGTATGGCAGTGTTTTTCTCTTCCCTTCTATTGTTTACTGCACTACCACCTTGCTCAAGGCTTCTTGTTGCGGGGTTGCGGTGTATACCGCTCTACCGCATATGTTACTCACCTTCCTGGCGGTATAGCAGTGTATGCTTTTGATCATTACTTGAGGAGTGTCAATGAGACAATCTTATTTGTGTTACCGATATTTCAATGTCTCATCGACATTACTTCGTTATATCCAAGAGTTGTGTTTCGTCGAGCACTTGTAGATACACATTGTCGATGTGATGTAAGTGATTCTCTCCTTGATATGCCCATATCTTGTTGACATTTCACTATTTTATATTGTCAATGAGACATATAAATAAGTATTTTTGACATAGGGGTGTCCAAACTGGCACTAAACTTGAAGCTAAACTTGAAGCTAAAGTCGGAGCTAAAAAGTGGCGCTAAACTTGAAGCTAAACTCGGAGCCAAATGCAACGCTAATGGTGGTGCCACACTTGAAGCCAATATCAGCGCTAAAGGTGGTGCTAATGTCGGCGCAAAGGAGTGCCAAAATTAGTGCCTACTTGTCCTGATCGACGCAAATAAATGCTAGAAATAGCACCATCCCGATAAATAGCGCCAATGTTTTTAAAAAATTGGAAAAAAATACATTAAAACAATGGGTGGAAGAAAAAAGAAGAGCAAAAAATGGAGCAAATCATAGGGATTTGTTGTAGTGACCTAGTAGCCCCAAGTCGATGAGACATTAGAGAGGCTCTACATTTTTGTCATTGTTGTCGAGGATGGTGCTAAGTTTGAGATTCTCTTGTGTATTTTCAATTATTTCAAGCTTTCTTAGTTTAGAAATTATGTTTTTAGCATTAGGGTAATTAGGTTTTAGCCATCAACAACAACATGAGTTACTAACAATGTGCAAGAACCGCTGATCTAAAGAGTCACAACCATTGCATGTGAAGGCAGTGAGACACTCAATGAATATTTTTCCCCTCAGTATAGGAAGAATTAGAAGATACTTGTGAACAAAGTGATCATAACGAGGGAAACCCTAAAGAAGAATCATCCCTTACACCAATAGCTACACCAACCATAGAGGATACTTCCTGCATACATATAAGTATCATGTGTGATGTAGTAGTAGAAAATCAACCAAAGCATGTAATGTTTGAATTCCCTATCACCAACCAGGAAAGGGTTGTTTCTTTAAAGAACATACCTTCTTCAATACTACTTGTCTTTTATGGGTTGGTCACAAAGGATCTAGACACCTTTCATTTTGAGTTCAATTTGCTATATCAAAGTTATGAATATACCACGGATGCTCATAGACTCAAATTGTTTCCAGCTACACTGAAATATGTTGCTCTGAGATGGTTCATGGGGTTGGGAAGAGATGATTTTCCCAATTAGAATACAATGAAGACAAAATTCCTAGAGAAATACTAAGATTATTGTAGAGACATAGATAGAAATATGGATGACATCTTCAAGATGTCACAAAAAGAATATGAATCATTGAAATATTATATTGAGAGGTTTCAATTCTACCTCAAGAAATCCCATCAAAATAGACTCTCTAACAAATCCCTGAAACTGATATTCTTAAGGGGAGTTAATGAGGAATGTATGGATTCCTTCAACCTCATTAGGGCAGGGGACATCTCACTCTTACCCTTTGATGAGATATGTAAAGTGTGTAGAAACTATTTCAGGTCTTTCATCAAGAAGACAAGGGGAGACATGACCTCCTCTCTCAACAAATCATCTAATGGAGACTCAAGGGTGGGACTGAGCAATCTTTTATCAAACATGGAGGATATCATTAGCCACTTGGATGCACAACTAGATACCCTCCATATCAAGAAAAATAAAGAAGCAGAGGCAACCCTCATAGAATAATATCCACACTATCACTAGAAGAAGGTTAATTGCAAGTGCAAGAAGTTGGCTAGCATTTTTTAGGACAAGCAAGGGAAGCTAGAATTTTATGCTCTAAAAAATGAGGAAGGTTGTGTTCTACATAGATCAATGTGCAAACCATGGTAGCCAAGACAAAGTATGCCCCAAGATCCCTTGACCTATAATATGTCATTTCCAAATAATAATGCAAAATTCCCAATTAGAACTCTCAATCTTGAACCAATGTGTAAAACTCACAATGGCCAATGCCCCAAGCCTCCAATTGGAATCAACAACAATAGGGCATGTGGCCACCACAAAATTACTAGGGACCAAATTATAACTCCTAGTGTTCACCCCAACAAAACCAATGGGCACCACAGTGGAAAAGATGCCAACAGTGGCAAAATCAAAATCTCAATTATCAACAGCCCTTACAGGCATAGTAGTAAGCCATAATGCCAAACCCAACAATAGTTGCACCAACACCACCAAGAGCACCTCAATTACCAGCACAACCTGCACCTAACCCAAATAATAAGCCTATCCAACAGGTTTATGCTAACGACACCATACAATACCTCACTTATGGGGTTGAGGTGAGTGATGTCCATCTCAAGTCAAGGAAAATGCTAGTTGGGCCTTCATCTCCTCACATCATAGAGTTGAATGATGAGTAACTCCTAGCATAACCCATAGATAAATAACCTAGGGAACCTACATCAAATCAAGTCAATCCAACAAACATAAGCTTCCATTCTCTGAGAGATTAATAGTCCAAAAACATCATTCAAGATCTATTGGGATAGCTCAAAGATGTTTGCATTAAGATACCTCTCATTCAGGCAATCAAGGAAGTACCTATCTACATCAAAATAGTGAGAGATTTATGCCTCAAAAAGCTAGGAAGGAAATATAAGTACCCTCAAACTGTGCATGTTTTAGGACAACTTGCAGGTATTATGTTGGGAAACATAACTGTCCCCAAGTATGCAGATCTCAGGAGCCCTATAATGGATGTCAAAATCAATGGCACTCTCATTAAGAATACCTTAATTGAACTTGGGGAAGCCATTAATGTAATGACCAAGGAAACCATGAAATTATCACAAATGATGGAGCTTAGACCTACACCTATTGTGTTACAGTTAGCAAATAGGTCTACAGTCAAACCTGAGGGAATCATAGAAGAATTGGTAATAAAATTAGACTCATGGGAGTACCCTACAGACGTTATGGTGTTACAGGCTAAAGCTAATCTTGTAGGATATCCCCTCATCTTAGGGAGACCCTAGTTGGCTACTATAGATTCCTTCATAGGTTGCAGTTTTGGTAACATGATCATTTCCAATGGAAATGTAACCAAGAAGCTAGTCCTCTATCCACCTGCCCAACCACATGCAGATTTGGAGCAAATTGTATGGCTTACCCTAGATGAGGAAGATCAATACTCACTACAAAATTTGATGCCTATTTAATGCAGTCCCATATTAGAAATCCAAGATGAAGAACTGATTGCAAACATCATGTAGAACAACTATGGTAGGGACCCACAACAATATGACTATCTAAGATGCATGCAAGACCTCTGCAAAACATAATCCCTACCAATGCATCTAAAGTCCATCTCTCAAATTTTCTATACCTTATTGCCACATAGTTGTAGGCCCAATATAGTAGGACTTGACATAACATTTGTTAAATAATCATCCTTGACTTTGGATATTACACTGAGAAAGACATTAACTATAAACAGTCAACTGAATTTTGCACAAAAGTCCTCACTGTTGAATGTATTGCAAGCACATGCAACTGCATTTGCATGGGATTACTATGATGTGAAAGGAATAAACCCAAACATATGCATGCACCAAATTTACATTAATGATAGCCATAAACCGGTTAGGCAACCTCAAAGGAGAATAAATCTAGTAGTTTGTGACAGTCAAGGAAGAATTACAAAAGTTGTTGGATGTAGGATTCATCCATCCAATCTCTGACAATCAGTGTTGCATAGATGGTTGTTGTCACAAACCTGAGCATTGTGTTGCATAGCACAAGGAGACCAAGGGTGCACACCTTGGAACAATCCCCCCAACGCAAGTGAGGGGTTCGAACCCGTGACCTAGGCTCTAATACCAATTGTTTCATAGACGGTTAGCGTTGTACTAAAAGATTTACTTGTTAATGCCTGATACAAATGTTAGAGTTAATGAATCCGTGAGAGGCAGTTAAGCCATGTCACGAATCTGAGCGTTGTGTTGCACAACACAAGGAGACCAAGGGCATGCACCTTGCAACAGTCAGTTGGTGTCTCCATTAGTAGTTGTACCTAAGAAGGGAGGGAGATAGAGAGTGTGTGTAGATTACTGTGAGTTGAATGCAACAATTAGAAAATACCACTTTCCCTTTCAATTTATTGACCAAGTACTAGATTCATTAGTAGGAAAGCAATACTTTTCCTTTCTGGATGGGTTCATTAGATATAAATAGATTAAGATAGCCCCAAAAGACCAAGACAAGAAAACCTTTGCATGCCCTCAAGGGGTACATATGCTTACTCTATCTTTCCATTTGAGCTATGCAATGCACCTGCCACCTTCCAAAGAGCAATACTGAGCATATTCTCATATTTTTCTCATGATTCCATGGAGGTTTACATGGACAACTTATGAGAATACCTATGAAGAATCACTTGCTAACTTGGAGAAGGTACTACAGAGATGTCAAGATCACCACTTGTCCCTAAGTTATGAGAAATGCTTCATGATGATGACCGAGGGGGTAGAATTGGGACACTTTGTGTCCTATAAGGGAATCTAAGTAGACCCAAATAAAATACAGGTCATATCAACATTATTTGTACCTCAAAAACAAAAAGATGTTAGAAGTTTCCTTGGCCATGCTAGATATTATAGAAGATCTATACAAGATTTCAGTAAGATTGCAACACCACTTCTTGTTCTATTGTTTAAATATGTAGAGTTTGATTGGACACCTACTTGTCAACATGCCTTTGAAGCTCTTAAGAAAACACTTGCAAAGATCCCAATATTAAGAGGGCCAAATTGGGCATTACCTTTTCATATCCATATTGATGCTTATGATTTTGCAATTAGAGCTATGTTAGGACAGAAAGAAGGGAATTTAGAGTATGTTATAGACTATATCAGTAAGAACCTTCAAGGGGCAGAACTCAACTACATAGTGACAGAAAAGGAGATGTTAGCAGTAGTCCATGCAATCAACAAATTCAAACACTACATCACAAGGTATTTTGTATTCATCTATAAAGACCATACAACAATCAGGTAGTTAGAATTTTTTTTTACACGAGGCCTGATAACATAATGAAAAGGTGCATCAGAGAAGATGAAGTCCATGATATTCTCAAAGCATGTCATGATGAACCTTTTGGGAGACTTTTTGCAGTAGAGAGGATAGCTCTTAAGATTTTGACTATTGGTTATTATTAGCAAACACTTCATAAAGATGCAGTCAATTATACAAGGAACTATGATAGATGTCAGAGAATGGGTTAGCCTACAAAAACAGATGAAATGTCATTATTGCCATAGCTACTTGTAGCACCATTTAATAAATGGGGGCTTGATTTTATAGGTCCTATATTTCTAGCATCCAACAATAAGGAGAATATACTGGTTTGTACTGACTATCTTACAAAATGGGTGGAGGTAAAAGCCTTGCAATTTGTAAGGAATGGAAATTTGCAAAATTTATCTATGAAGATAACTTTACAAGATATGGTGTTCCTAGAGAGATAGTGACAAACCAAGGGCCACAATTTATCTCAGACCTAATTACCAAGTTAGTGCAAGAATATGAAATCAGGCATAGAAAGTCTACACCTTATCACCCTCAAGCAAATGGCCAAGTTGAAGTGACTAACAGGGAATAGAAAACATTCTAAAAAAAATAGTGTAATTACATAGAAAGGATTGGGCAACTAGGTTACCTGAAGCAATTTGGGCTTACATGACAACCTGAAAGACAACAATAATTTTTACACCATATGAATTGGTGTATGGTAAAAGGGAAGTACTTCTAATAGAATTTAAATACAAAACTTTGATGACAACACGCTGAAATTGGGCATGGATTTATCAACAACACAAAATGAGAGATTGCATAACCTCAATGCCTTGGATGAAATAAGAATGGAAGCAATACACCATACTGAGATCATCTAGAAGCAGAGGATGTGTTGGCATGACCAATTTATTAAGACAAAAGAGTTTAATGCAAGTGATTGGGCACTACTTTATGACTCAAGGTTCAAGGATTACAAAGGAAAACTACAAAATAGATGACTTGGGCCATATGAAATCAAAATAGTTTTTTTCCAAATGGAGCAGTTCAGTTGCAAACTATTGGTGATGTTAGGTTTTCATTATTGGTTAATGACCATCAGTGGAAACTCTATAAGAGACCAATGCAAAAGGATGATTTCCTATCATCCTTACAACAACAATTTGAACTAGACATGCAAACTTCATCAAAAATATTAGTAGACGATCTACACAACTCACATCATTCTATTTCATAGGTATGATCTTCAAACACAAAAATCACATGCACACACTGCACAAGTGACATTTAGAAGTCTTCACTTTATAACAGAATTCAGGACTCAAGGGTCCTGCAACAACATGCCTCGAGACACACTGTTCAAAAGGGACCTATTTCATTTATCAACCCATAGCACTTGTACATCCATCCTTCCAGCCATGCCCGTAGCTTATCCTTACCCTGGATTTGGGCCTTTGTAATTGCTTATATTGTTAGGTAATTAACATGTGATGGAAGACAGTCACTATTGTACACAGTTCATTTTAAATTTCTTAGTCACTTACGTCATAGGAGGCATGTGAATGTTCCAAATTTTCTTTATAATTTGTTGAAAAGAATGTCCTCAAAGTGCAAAATAAAAAGGAATCAGTTAGCACTATCACATTTTTGTCTAGTCACTTTACTGGTGAAAAGGAGCCCTAAGGTTCAATTTCCTAATATGTCTTGGGATGGTTTCATGAATTGCAACAATATCAACATCATTTAATTACATAATGAAGAAAATGGGGGTCAGAAACAAGAAGTAGAAGAACATGTCATGGCTACTCTTGAGGGATAAATTCCCTTTGGTACCCCTATTGCAACACCTACTTACGGCACAAAGGAACCAGATGAGCAGGGTCTACACAAAACACAATCTACAACCTTTGTTGAGCAGCCCGCAACTGAAAAAGAATCGAAAAACCCAACTTCTAGTAAGAGGCCACCAAAAGAAAAGAAAAGAAAGAGTGGGGTTTCTACCTCTACACTTGCAAAGGGGTAGAGGAATCCCACACAATCTAGGAGGTGATCACATTGCCTAAGGAAGAAGGGGCCCAAGAGAGGAACAAAAAAAAAAAAAAAAGATGTTCTAATGATAGAAACAGACATAGACTCAGAGGGGAATGCCCCTAGTGATGAAATAAAAACACCAATTACAGTACAACCTTTGTATTTTACCAGCACTTCTGACTCTAATTCAAGAGACATTTTTTTTGCCAAAAGGATGAGAAGAAGATCTCCAAAGAGCTATGTCTCAGAAGGGTTTGAGTATACAAAGGAGGTAGGAAAAGAACAATTTTTAGAGAAATAAGAGAAATTTTTCTTGGAAGGAAGGAATACAAGTAAAGAACTACAAGAAGCCTTGTAGAGAATCAAACAATTAGAAGACTTATTGAAAACATATCAGCAAAAAGACAGTGAGAGGGATGCAAGAATCAGGGAGTTGGAAGAAAGACTCCATAAATTTGAGCATGGGTCAAAACTGAAAATACTGGCATAGCTTGCCATGGTGGAAATAGATGGAAAAGATCTAGTTCCAAAGAGCTCAATTGGACCGATAAAGACCCCCACTGGACCAAATGTTATGTCATTAGATATTGAGCTATGGAAGAGAACACAAGAATTCTCCCAATAAGAAAAAGAATGGGAAAGGGAGAAAGTTGAATTGATGTCTAATCATACTAGGGCAATTGAGAAGCAAGGAACAAAGGTGGAGAAATTAAAAGTAAGAATTAATGAACTGGTAGATAAAATAGTGCAGCTGATGAAATGCAAACCACCTGCCAAGATTTATGTCTTGTTTCTATAGGAATATTTTTTATGTTTTCAGTTTAGTCAAATGATTAGTGACCTGCCTATTGCTATGAACATGAAATTTTTGTTCTTAGACACTTTCCAAAACTCCACACCTAAAATACAAGATTAATTGTGTGATTTTTATTTGCACAATTTTTTGCTTTTAGATGAAACTGCATGGAATCGATTAATGTTTGTAGGGGATCTCTAATTAAGGGCCTTGGCCTCTTATGTTAGAAATGAGCACCAAAGGGGGAATTTTTTACAGGAATATCATGAGAAAGAGAAATATATCCCCTTATAGCTAAGAAAGGAGGCAGTGGACCCAAATGCAGTGATAGATCAATGGTTGAATCTCTTACATCACAAGGGAGTTGGAATAAAGATAATGGAATGCAAAGAACAAGATTACAAAAGAATGAAGTGACTAGCAACATAAGGCATAATCAAAGAGGCACTCAACTTTGCTAAAGGCAGATGGGGGAAGCTTACACTAGAACTAAAGAGGAAGGAACCTCATTCCATTTACAACTATGTGGCAACAATTGGAAGGTCACATAAGTACATTTTGATTGCCTACAGAAATGGAGTTGCTTGGTTGCTACTTATCTTCCATCCTCCTATCCTCATGTTTATTATACCACATTGGGTGGGGAGGAAACAAGGGAAAGAGGAAGCAGTAGAAAAAAAAAGGTTGGCAAAGTTCTCAATTCAAAAAGGATACTACTTGAAGTAGGGCAAAGGAGTGGACTCTATGGTAGATTTCAAAGAGATGGCCCTAAAATATAACCTTCAACCCTAAAGATTACTTGAGGACAAGCAATAGCTTAGTTGGGGGGAAAGGATGGGTCCAAATGGCTAGTTCCCTTTACTATTTTATGCATCTATGCTTTCATCTGCTAAGTTTCCCATACATTGCCAAGACTTTATATATCTTTTATATGTCTTTCATACACTTTAAAGAGGACTTAAGTATGTGGAAATAGAAATGAGTTATGTTGATATATGCTTGTATGAAAGCATGTATATCTATGGGATTTAGTATGATTCTATGTTTAATTATGATTGTTAATAATGTGGATGCCTTAAGAATGAAACTAACATCTTGCAGCAAGAAAGAATGTTAATCCTTAGCAACAAGTTTTCTAGCCCACAACATAAGGACTATGGATAGTTGCAAGGTAGAGGTCAAAACAACCAAAGCGCAACACTTCCAGCAAAGAGCAAAGGTGATTATTTAATGATCAATCATGATTCACCACATTATACTTTTGCTCATCGAATAAGACTACCAAGAGGAGAAGTTTGTTCTGAACAAGACTGATTCATGATGTGACTATCCTCACGAACATGTCTATGTAATGACAGTTAACCGTTAGACATAGAGTTCTAAATTAATTTCTCTACTCATGCTTCATAGTTATTATTTTTTGTTATTAGACTAAGTCCTCTTCCTATCTTTGAGGAAGAGTGGACAACTACTTTATGAGTACGTTATAGTCCTAGAGGAACAAAACTCCTCGCATACCCTATATAGTGGGATTTGTTCTCAAAGAGTATATATAGTTGTTAATCGTTGTTTTTAGTTGTTAATTGTTACTAGTTTTTTGCTACCACTTACAACAATAGATATGTGTAATTGAATAAGAACTCTCCAGCAGATTCTTGTTGGATTGTATGTAAGAGTTTAGAGTTTTTATGCAATAAAGAGAATTAGTTGATATCATGAATTGTTGAGTAAGTAGGTGTTGACAACTTTAATGGAAGCAGCGACTCAAGCAAGGGCCACTTGAGGTACTACTACTCCACTTCATTTCATGTTAGATTAAATGATGCATTGTTAAAATTAGTTAAGTAGTTTCTAGTTAGATGCATGTGTTCTAATTCATGAATGTTATTTTACAGTTTTGGATTGAATTATATAGCTTCATATTGGTTTCATACTCCAGAGGAATTAACTAAGAATTAGTTATAGTTCTTTAGCAGTTGGCAGTTACAATCTTGAGTGTTAGGTACTCATAGCATAAGGAAGCAGTTTATATTTATTTCCCCTATTTTGTGAATTAGCATTTCATTTCACTTTCGGCTTTTGCAGTCTTTTGAACATGTGTAATTTCCTATACTCCATTGATATAGGATGTGTCTAGGATCCATCAATGCATATATTGTGTCACCATTGTCTAAATTCTATAAGTCTCTGGTTGATAATTAAATGTAGCCTCTTGTGAAAGGTGAATTATTCAGATAGGAAGTCATTCTTTGAGTTGTGTGTATACCTACTAGCGCTAAGTTGATTAGACATTAGAGAGGCTCTACAATTCCCATGTCTACTCTGGTCAAACTCCTATGAATCCATAGATATGTTTTCCCAAGGTCTTGTGGGTAAAGGAAAATACATTCCTTCTTTTCTTGCCTTAGATTTGCTAGTACACCATCATATCAGATGAACTATTTTTTTCTTTCTATGTATAAAATTTCCCTACATTATAATAATGGGACCTTTGTTAAACATCTTCCAAAATATTTTTTCTATAGCTCTTATTTTGTGAAATTTAATTGTTTTTTTCCAAAATTTACCTAAATATAAGCTAAACAATAGGATAGTTCCTTGGCCTAAAAAAATGATCTACAAGTATCATTATTGTCATCCTTTTATACCTAAACTTTGACACATTAAATTGTTGATATATTTGAGCTTGTCAACTAAAACACAAAAGCATAAATATAGACAACACAATTGTGACTACATAGATGATAATAATAATAAACTAAAATTTAAGTTAAACGATGGTCAGAACGAAAATGAATTAAGTAATACATAAGTTAATGATATTAGTCTTGATGATGACCAATATGACGATTACTAATAGTATTGCTTTAATATTGAATAATGAATACCTATTATGAAATTCAAGTTTAACAAATTCATATAGAATTGATATATTACATATTTCAAATTTGTACCCTTTATGAAAGTTTTGTTTAGCATATGCATGATACATGGTATTATGAACTTAAATTTTGTTTCTAAACTACAATATGTATATTTTTATGATTTTGTAAGATTTTTTTTATCTATACCCAAAACATACCTAGCTCCTAATTAAATTATGCTATACCTACATACAATATGCATGTATTTGTACCCAATTCCAATTGGATTACTTAGTTTAAAGGTGGTCAATACTATGGATGGTGTGAAGATCAATGATAGTCAAATACTAATAAAGGGGATGATGATGGATCCTAGTTGGTTAGTGGGGCAAAAGAAATGTGTTTTTGACATGGGCCAAGTCTACAATTGTGTAAACATCCTCTCTAATGTTTTTGGTTCATTTCTGCTCCATGAGGATCGTGTATAGTTCAATGCACTACTGATGGAAGTAATTATTGTTGAGTAAATGTTTCAACCTTTCTTTGTATTTAATTATTAATTGGAAATTTGTAATTATCTTTTAGTTGTAATGAAAGATACTAAATGCAACTATGACAACTTGTAAAGTGTTTTTTAGTTGTAGAATTAAAAAGAGAATGAAAAAGGGGGAGTTTTATTTTTTTAACTCAAGGGTATCCATGCAACCTAGCCCAATGCCCAGCTAGGGTGAGATGAGGTGAGACTAAGGTGGATAAAATCACAAGCTGGAAGAGGAAGTTTCTTATTTTTGTGATTTATGCCTAAATGGTTTTAGAAACTATTCTTGATTTGTGGTTTCTCTCTTGCTTATATATTTAGTGCTTGAGTTGAAGGAAAAACAAGTTAATTTACAATTTGTTGAAGCCATGAAGTGTTGCAGTGATTCAGAGAGAGAAGTTATATTGATGTAACTCATTTGAAGGATTAATACAAGTCTTAAATCTCTTTGGGTGTGGAGTTTTTTACCACAAGGGTTTCTCCATGTAATTCTTGAGTTATGGTTTGCATTTATATTGTAATCTATTTTCATCTATGATTTATTGCTATCTATTTATTTGGATGCATAAAATTATTTACATATTTTCACTGTTAAGTTTTATCCTAATTTTCAGTAGTTATCACTCACTTGATGTGCAACCTATAATGCAAGTCGTCAAAGAAATCATTGCTAGGTTGGACCTAAAACTCTCCCAAACAACTACCAAGAACATCCTCATGTTTTGTACATTCCTTTGGTGAGGAATGATAGAATGAGACTAAAATTATTGAGGAAATTCCTTGACTAGTATAAGTTGTGGTGAGAAACTAGTGTTTAAAGGGGCGAAAATGAAAAAGAAATCTAACTGCCAATCATATAATGTTTTTTGGTCTAATGGGTTTAGCCAAGTAATTTGCTAAAACCCCAAAATTTCTAGATATATATGGAAACAACAAACCAAGGCACATTTGGTTTCCACTTTGAACTGCTAATATATTTGAAGAATGAAGACATCTTTTGAAAGAGTTTTGCCTTCTTTGATATGCAAGAAAAATCTAGGGATCTTTAGTTTAATTAAACTTTAAGAATAGCCAAGTCTAATCATGATATCTTTATATACAAGTAAGTTATGCTTCTAACCATATTTTTATTTAAGGGTTTAGCTTGCAGCCATTTCGTATGATATCATAGCTATGGATAAGTATTGGCATTAAATATTTCTTGAAAGGAGTTCAAAGGATCTTATGAAATCCTATCCCCAATTTGCAAATAACTCCCTAGGTAGCGTTGGTTACTAGACTGGTCATCATGTCCTTTGAAAAGTGTCATGTTTTTACCTATTCTAAACCATCCCATTATAACTTGGCCACCACAATCTAGTCAACAAAAATTTGCAATCTATGGTTTCATGACTTACATGACCAACAACATCTTCTCCATGTGTTTTTTGGATAATCTCCTTTGTTTATCTAACAATACATTGTGTTAGGCTAGGATGAATAACACAAGAAAAAGGCACTAAAATTGTATTAAATTTAAATTTAAGTAGAGTACATTAAAAAGAAGAGACAAAGTAGTTAAATTGTTGGACCAGACTATCCAAATAGAAAACTAAAAATAAAATTATTGTTGGACCAAGCTGTCCCAACATAAAACTAAAAAATAAAACTGACAAAATAGAATAAAGAAAATCTGATGATTAATATGGTAACATCCGCCCCTTAATTTGAAGGGATTAAACCAAGCATTCCTCTAAATTTCTCAAATATTTCTCATCCAAGGTAAGAATATGTATTGGCTGATTTGTAGTGGGACAATACTTGAGTTGTACACTGCCATAGATCTCACATGGTGTCGAATCAAATGAGACTTGGTGTTGATGTGTTTGGTTCAATCATGAAAGATTGGATGTTTTGCCATTTCGATTGTTGATTGATTAACAAGGAGTGGTGTGGATGAAACTTGGTGTTCTTGTAAATCTTCAAGAATTCTTCAAATCCATAAGATTTCCTAAGTTGCCTCAGAGGTTGTCATATATTCGGCTTCTACAAAGGATAGAATTAGGACTGTTGCTTTTTAGATTTCCAAGAAATAACTATAGACCTAAGATGCATTAAGAAACAAGATGTAGATTTGACATCTTCTAAATCACCTACATAATCTGAATCTGAATAGCCAAGCAATGAGAAGTGTGTGGCCTTGGAGTATTTGAGCCCATAGTTTTGAGTTCCTTTCAAATACCAAAAAACACATTTGGTTGCTACCCAGTGATTTTATCTAGGTTCTTGCATGAATCTAGAGAGAACCCCAATAGCAAAAGAAATATTTGTATGGGTAGTTGTTGCATAAATCAAACTACCAACAAGTTGTCTATATGTAGTTGCATTGATAACAAATGTCATAGATTTAGTAGATGTGAGTTTCAAATTTTGCTCCATTGGAGTACTAAGTGGTTTGCAATCAGCCATGCCAAACTTAGTGAGAAGTTCACCAATATAATTTTTTGGGGTGATGAAGATATACTTGGGGTTTTGAATCACCTCAATACCCAAATAGTAATGAAGATGGTCCAAATCAGTCATTGCAAACCCTTGCTTCAATTGGTCTTTCACATTTTGATTATAATCCTCATTATTACCAGTAAGAAATAAATCATCCACATAAACAACAAGATAGACAACAACTCTAACAACCTTTTTAACAAAGAGAGTTGCATTGTCAAATTCAAAATGCTTGAAATTCAACATTAAGAGATACTCGGTGAGTTTTTCATACAAAGCTCGTGGGGCTTGCTTCAAACCATACAATGATTTTATGAGCTTGCATACCTGGTGTTGTTTACCATTGACTGCATATCCTTCTAGCTGAGTCATATATACTGGTTCTTTGAGATCACCATTCAAAAATGGAGTTTTGGCATCCATTTGATGAACTTTCCACCCATGTTGTGCCGAAAGAGCCAACAAAGCATGAATGGTAGTCCATTTTGATGTAGGTGCAAAAGTTTCATCATAATCTATGCCCCAATTTTTAACATAACCTTTTGCAACAAGTTGAGCTTTATGTTTTTCAAGTGAGTCATCTACATTATATTTGTTTCTAAAAATCCACTTGCAACCAATAGGTTTACAACCAAGTGGTGGATCAACCAACTCCCATGTGTCATTTTTCATAAGAGCGTCACATTTGTTTTGCATAGCTTGCCTCCATACTACAATATCCTTAGCTTCTTTATAGGAAGTTGGTTTTGAGTCCATTGTGATATGGAGTTCATCAATAAACTCCAAATTACCTATAATAGAAGGTTGAGCTTGTTTCCTTTCTTTGTAAGAACTTCTTGTGCCTATTTTTCCTATTTCATCGGGTCTTAAATCTTTCAAAGTTTGTTGGACTTATTTGGCCCACTTGTGGGAAGATATTGGGTGGACCAAAGGTGCTTCCATTTCTTGACTAGAAGCTCCATTAGTGGCTAATTGTTCTAAGCTCCCATGGTTATCAAAAGATTAGAAATCATCATTAGAGGTGGTTTCTTCTTGCAGATTTTGAGATGGAGTATCTTAAGTTGGGACATCTAGAGATAGAAGTTTTATATATGGATCCAACAAAGGTGGCTCTAGATGACTTATTCCTTCCCACGCCCCCTGCCCAACCCCCTTCCCTCACCACCCCCATATTGAGGAATCTCACATGGATGTTCTTTCCAAGCAAGAAACTTAACAAATTTGTCAAAGCTTTTTTAAATGGCAATCAATATATGCATCATTTTTTAAAGATTCACAAAATACATCTTGTGTAATAAAGAATTTCTTGTTAACTTCATCATACAACCTATAGGCTTTTGAAGATTTGGAACAACTAAGAAAAATACATTTATAACTTCTTTGATGCAACTTGTCTCCTTTGGAACCAAGGCATAATAACTGGATCCAAAAATGCAAAGATTTCAAATAGAGGGAGAATAACCAAACCAAACTTTATATGCAATTGCTTGGCGAAGTGCGGATGAAGGAGATCTATTGCAAAAACAAATTGTTATCCTTGATGCTTCTACCCAAAAATGTAACTTAATGCCTTGAAATATAACATTGCTCAAACCATATTCATGATAGTTATATTCATTCTTTCAACAACGCCATTTTGTTGAGTACCTAAAATAGGGAGATGATGTTGAATCCCATTTTGATGAAGATAATCCTCAAAAACTATGGAAGTAAAGTCTCCACCATTGTTTGTTCAAAGAGTACCAATTTGAGATTGTTCTTGATTTTCAATCATAATGCGAAATTTCTTAAAAGTTTCAAAAGCTTCAAGTTTTTGCTGCAAGAAACAAATCCAAGTCATGTAACTATAATCATCAATGAACAACATAAAATACTTACATCCTCAAACAAAAATCACTGGTAATGGCCCACATAAATTAGAATGTATGAGTTGCAATTTCCTATGTGCTTGCCAAGTGGAGTGAGGGAAACAAACTCTATTGTTTTGCAAAAATACAAGCTTCACATTTTTCAATTTGCTTAGGCAAAATAGGAAAACCTGCAATACCATTATTTCGCATGATACAAATGCTATCATAATTAACATGTCCAAATCTTGCATGCCATAAAAGACTAAGAGATAAATTACCTTCTTTGATAAGATATGCAAAAACTCCTAAAAAGTTGAAGTGTCATGAAGTTTCAATAACTTTCCATCCTCACAAGTAAATGTAATTTGATTACTTCTTTTTAACAACCACTTGTCCATCTTCCAAGAGAAAGGAGTGGCCTTGTTGTCGAATCAATATTAATGACAACAAATTATGTTGTGATTGAAGAAGATCCAAAACATAATGAAGTGCAAAATCTGCAAGGCCAAACAATTTGAACCTAATGGTTACTCTTCCAATAGGCTTGAGGGTTGATTTATCTACCAAAAAAATTGTACCACAAACACCTTCATGAAATTCTTCAAAATTATCACGTTGAAATCTCATATGTTTTGTGACTACACTACTTAACACCCAAGCATCATGTCATGAAGTATTAAATGAATTATAATAGGAAATATCTGAAACAAAAAGCACATATTGGTCATTATCACTACCGCATGCAAATTGGGCTACTCCTGAAGTTTTGTTATCATTACATGTTTCATCTTTTTTGTTTTAAGGATTTTTCTATCTTATCCTATGAAAGTTTCCATTCATGACTACCTTTTCAACAACATATTTTACAATACAAGTGATGCCTAGCATTTTGGTTGTCATGTTGGGAGTGGCATTTGCCATATGTAACTCATCTTCCTCTATTCTTCCATCTACCTTTTCCTTTATCATTATGACCACTTCTAGAAGAGTTCTTATTAGGAGGCTTGTCTTTGTAGTGGGCAAGACAAACATTTTCACCAATGTTATACATTTTTCTTTCAAAAGCTTTCTCACATTTTGCCAAATTTTCAACCAATTGATCAAAAGTGATGGTATTCAATTGGTTACTTGTTTGAAGGGGCTCCAAATATGTGGAATGTGTTGGAAGAAGGGCCTTCATGAAGGCTGTGAGATAAAGTCAACTTTTCCACCACCGGCATCAACATCTTGTTTTATAGCTTGAAATTCAAAAACCAAACTCATAACATCTCCATTCTTCAATTCAAGATTGAATAACTTCAATTGTAAGTGAATAAACTCTAATTCAGAATGAGAATCATATAGATCTCTCAATTTTTGAAGGGCAGCCCAAGCAAGTTAACACCCTTGTATATGGCCAAACACATCTCCATCAACAAAATACCTTATCAAAGCCAAAGCCTTTAAATTTTATACTACCAATTTTCATTTTCTTTTGCAACAATAGGTAGCGTAGGTTGGACATCTCCATCACAAATATTACACCATAGATTTTTTTTTTTTTAAAAAGGTGCAATGCACCCATATTATTAGGGGTAAACACTTTTGACCGAAGCTATGAACCAAGAACAAGAAACTACCAAACCCGCAAGCCGGAGCTATGAATCAAGAACAAGAAACCACCAAACCCGCAAGCACATTGGCTTAGTGAAGGCATAAGGCCTGTGAGCACTTTGGCCCAGCGAGGGTTTGAACCCTAGTGACCGTCACTATAACCAAGCGACTTGACCACCAAACCACGCCCTTATCGGCATTACACCATAGATTATTGAAAATGAGTGTGTTTTCTATTTTCCTATACCATTCTATCCAACTATCTTCTCTAGTTAATGTTTCCCCAATCATTGATATAATAGACTGCATTTTGAATTGAAAATAAAAATACACACAATTTGCACAAATTACAAAATCAAAAACTACTTAAATGTGAAATGAAAAAACAAAATAAAGAATCTCTATGACAAGATAAATAACAAAAAATAGATTTCACCTTGATATCTGCCTTGTCTTCTTAGACAATTTGTACAGCCTTGCTTTCAAACTGAAAAATCTCTCTTTTATAACAAAGAGGCATTGTCTTCTTGCATGATAATTGGAATTCTGATTGGGAAATACATGTAAAGCCTATGCTCTGATACCAGTGTCAGGTCAGGATGAATAACACGAGATAAAGGCACTAAAATTGGTATTCAATCTGAATTAACAGAGGGCATTAAAAAATAGAAACAAAGTAATTGAACTGTCAGACCAAACTATACAAATAGAAAACCAAAAATAAAACAGAATAAACAAAACCCGATGTTTAATACAATAACATTGTCTCGATGCTTTAATTTTTCCCATATGATACAATAACCAGTTAATTAACTAAAAAGATAATGCATTTTGAAATAATTCTTCAGCTTTTGACATAAAATAATATTTTATACCACTTGGATATAGTAGTTCTTTCTAAATCTTACTTTTCTGTGATTTGACATTTCCTTCTATGTATACCTTCTATGTAGAGTGATTATTATACTCTCCACACCACATTTGACACGAATTAACAAGATCAATTTTCATTTCTTATTCTATAAATATCAAATTGTATGTTAATTTACCAACTTTTTAGGTGTTCCTCTGGACAACTGAATTTCATTTACACTTTTGCCAAACCATGTCAATATTGTATAAATGGAATGCTAGCATGATCCAGTTAAAGATTTAATTTTTACATTTTTCCATCTATTAAAGGTAATTTACTTCTGTCAACAAGATCAATTGCAAGAGTTCGTGCTGAACATGTTTGCAATCCCTTAAACCTCAATAATACAAGTGAAGGAGAAGATTTGCACATATTTCATGCCCCTTGAGTCCTAATGCTAGAGCAGGTGCATTGAAGGATAAAACAAGTATTGTAGATCAAATTGTGAAGATTGTTAGTACTCATTTGCTAGAAGTTCAACAGGTCAGTGATTGTATCTTTTAAAGTGGAGCAAATAGGTGATCTTCTGGGTAGAAAAACCCTTTCAGCTCATGTTCGATTTTCAGAAGAAACTGATAATAAGGTCCTCCCCTTATCCTTCTATTCCATCTATTCCAGGAATCGAGCTCGAGTAAAGTATTAGATGCTATTAATCTAGATGACATGGCTCCATGTTGAACTATACCATGGTTGATCGAAGAGTTGTTTTTTGAGTAAAATAATGCCATACATATGCTTCTTCAAAGATAATTGTTCTAAAGAGGAGAGCTTTGATCATTGGAAGAACGAAAGAAGCTTAGGCATGTTCAGCATGGGATGCAACTATTAGAAAACCATCTTAAATATGCTTCTAGAAAAAAAAAATTAAAAAGATCCACTAGGTGGAATGAATTGCCACCAACTCTTCAATGTCTCCCACCTCCAAAATTCAAGGTCTTCCGTAAATCTCAAGGAACAAGAGCCTTCGTAAAACCACTGTAAATGTGCGTAAACAAGAATCATTAAGCATGGACCTTAGCTCAAAGGAATAGCTGCATTTTACATGAAAATATTAAACATTTACAATTAATCTCAAGGAACAACAGCCTTCGTAAAACCATTGTAAATGTGCATAAACATGAACCATTGAGCATGGATCTTAGCTAAAAGGAATAGCCGCACTTTACATGAAAACATTAAACATGCACATTTAATTTCGATCCATTTACAGAAACACCTACATTTTTTCCAATTTATTTGAGACTTACTAACATCCCCTTAGAATTTTAAAATGATTTTAATTTTGAACAGATAGAAGAATCCTTATGCTCTTTCGATGTTGAACATACAACACATTAAACTTAGGTATGCTTGGATTTGTATGGATCCTGACCCTTCCAAACTATATATTTCCAACATACAAACCAAAAATATTTACTAAAAAATATCACACTAGGAGAACATCAAGCATAATATGAAAATATCCCTTTCGAATCTAAGATTATAGCTTTTTATATTAGTAATAGTTTAACAAAAGGAGGTTATAATATATGGAGCAGCTACTCCATCAACATAAGTACATCATTTGTCTGCAAAACCAACGGTAAACATGGCAGATCGATCTATCTATCATCCATCGTTTTCAAATACAAAAAAAGGGCCCAAATTCATGATCGCTAACACTACTCCCAATAGCACCTCTTTCTTTGTCGTTCAGATTGTATCTTCCCTGAGGCAAGAAATTTATGTCCTAACATCCTCCTTGTAAAGGGTTGTAGACCCTTTCTCCAGCAGGATCAGGAACCTGTCAAACAGAATCTCCACAGTTATAGTTACCTGCAAAAGAATACTCTTGAGAGTCAGTGAGTTCCCATTGAAACTCAGTAGGGTATCTTTCTTTTGCCTTGGAAAGTAAGTTTTATTTCAAATAGTGGCATGAAAAATATGTCTGCCCACTAAAACCAAAAGTTAAATATGCTCCAAGCACAAAGTGGGAGGTTAAGACAGATTTCCAGTGCAGGGTGATCCAACGGGAATCAAAATGGGTAAAAATGCACTCTTCCAAAGGTTCGAACTACACATATAAGTTCTAGCTAAGGATAAAAGAAACTTAGTTGGGGAAAACCACTCTAAAAAGAAAGATGAAAAGTCCTTCACTTTTAAGGTCTATGACTCCTAAACAAAATGAAGAAAAATGCCCCAAACACATTCAATGGGAAGCACAAAACAAGGGAAGGGAAAGAATCCTGCACCCCGAGAGGGAACGATGTAAGCATAGCCCAACCAACACAATGACTATGACTTCATTTAGTGATATTCCTATTCGATTTTGGAGCTTGTCTCTTTTAAAACCCTACAATCCTCCAAATATAAGAACAAACTTGCAATATATTTCTCTTTAAAATTAGATCTCAATTCGGAATGTCAACAATCTCCTTTAGGCACGCCGTATCACTACCGAGATTTTAGAAGTTATATGCATTTTCCAAAATGTTTCAATTTTCCATGCACTGCATCTTATGGTTTTATTTGGCCTCTGTAGCGATCAAAGATAATGAATGGCCCTCAGAAGCGTAGATACAAAATACAGTCTCAAACTTAGTGAAAAGCAAGCCACAAAACCTAGGAAGATCAAAATTAAAACAAGATATATACAAGGTAGAGTGAAAACCCCCTATCTACAACAAGAGAGTCTTAATATTGCTAACCAGTCTTAATATTGCTAACCACGCTGGGACCTTAATGTTCTAGCTGCAAAGTTGATTTTATGTTTAGTCATTAGAAGCATGTTCAAGATATATGAATGAGGTCCCGTCTGTGCCCTCACCAACTGGGCAT
Organism: Sequoia sempervirens; assembly: GCA_007258455.2. NCBI lineage: Eukaryota > Viridiplantae > Streptophyta > Pinopsida > Cupressales > Cupressaceae > Sequoia > Sequoia sempervirens. The sequence goes on along the minus strand of VDFB02334753.1, from coordinate 94,242 downwards.
CCCCAAAGCTTTCATTAATTTTTATTTTTTTTATCTAAATCTCCTCTACCTTTACATTACTATCTATTTTATGTTCGGACGATTGGAAGTGGGCATTTTTCCTTCTGGGATAGCCTGATAAGCTAGCTAATAACCATATTCTATTTGTACCCGGTGCATTTGCGTTGGGAAACATGAATATAGCAAAGAATAAAGCATGAAATAATGAAATATACTAACCAGGTCTTCCCTGCGTTTTTTCTCATCTAGATGCTTCTGAAGATAAAGGCAGAGTTTGCAGTGACCCCTATCAGGCAATTGACATCTCACTGAACCTTTTAATCTCAAAAGTAGCTCGATTCTGTCATCAAGCTCACCATCTGTTAGGCTTGTCAAGTCGCGGTTCCTGTGGCACTCCCTTTGCTCTTTGTCGCTTTCTTTTCCCTCAATGTGTAGCTCCATAACCTCATCTTTGCATTCCTCAGACTTCAAATGGAGCCCCGCCATTTTATTACCAAAAAACCCTGAACTAATCCTACAGGGGCACCGTGGAATTGCAAGCTATGAGGTTGATCTTCTTTACAATCAATTATACGCTCGGCTGGAGATTTGTTTGAGCTTTCTTTTAAATATTTGGCTTTTTCTGACATAATTGGGAATTGTGCCGAAGAACATATGAGATTAATCGTCCAATTGAGCAGAGCATCATCAATTTAATTGTGTGAGTACAAGTCCAGCGTGACAATCATAAAATCGTATCTCCATCTCCGACTGCCTGTTTAATACACGGAGCGGTGAAGCAATCGCCGTTGGGCAAGCTTTATCACCAATTTCAATGTTAATCTACATGGTTTATCGGTAAAGATATCGAGAAAAGCATCGTAGATCTCCCGCTCAAAGTTTCAACCAGAAAGTTGTCTCACGCCGGCAAAAATTCCTCGCCTTACGCCTGGAAACAAATTTTAACTCGCAACCACAATTTTCGTTGAAAGGCTGCAAAAATCTTGTCTTGGGCTCAGGAATCTTGGAGCTCTAAATGCCCCTTTTTTTGTAAATCTACTTCTCCTTCAGTGTGAATAGATTGAAACAGCAGTTGTACGGAGATTTGGAAATGGTGCCTCGCATTTTAACTCGTAGTATCTTAGAATTCGATTCAGGTACAAATTTGATAGCTAAAATCAAATATAGAGTTTTGTTTTCATTTGCTTTAAATTATTTTCAGACAAATGCATTTATGGCAGCCAAAAATATATTTAGGTATTTCGTTGTGATCACTGTCAAAGCTCTCTCTAGATATACCTAATGACAAATATAGAAAAAAAACTGTACCAGTTGGATGTTATTTTGAAGAAAAGGCATTAATGGAAAATGCACAGGGAACAAACATTAATATAATATTAAACATTAATATTAATATATTACAATATTTTTTATTTTATTTTTTTTATACATAAGATTTAGAATTATATTAATTAAAAAAGAAATTACAAGTATCTATTATTGCAAGAAAATAACCATATTTTCTCCAAACAACCTATGCAACCGGTCAAGAAGAGGCCATCCAAAAAACCAAACAAAATGATGGGACTCCCAACCAGCAACCCAGAACACCTCGATTGCAACATCCACCGCTACCATCCATCCATACACCATTTTTAACATACGCAGAAAAAACTTTCCATATAAAATTACTAACCAAACTACAACCGTTTACTACGCTATCACAGCCAAACTATACCCGAACTCAGACAAAGCTAAAAACAAACCCTACACCACCCATACTCATAGAAAGCCATTGGCCCTTGCAAAGGCCTCAAAATCCACGATCTAGTTGATATCTTTCACAGGGATAAGACCAAAAAATTTCTTCATGTATTCCACAGCCACTGTGACAATCATTTTGTGCCTCATGAGGGTAGGGCCCTTTAAATCTAATAGAAAAGGAAAGAACTTCATCACATCATCCAATGACCGCAGCAGCTCCATGTCGCTAGGACGGGGATGCCCTTCCCCACAATGGCCACCTTCAACACCCCTTCAACTCCCAGTTGCAACTCCTTCCTAAAGATTTTTTCCAGCAACACCCTAGCCTCTGCCTTCGGCACCCGGTTATCCAGAAGAGACGCCATAAATCTGGAGGTGACGTAGGTATTGTCCCTACCATATTTGTTTCTCGCCAAATGCCCATCACCCAACACCATCTTAACCGCCACGACCAGCAAATAGTTGTTATTAAGCATAATTATCTTAAGACGTTGGTCTGTTATTTCCCTGAAGGTCGTTTGACGTGTCTTGGCCCTCAGAGAAATTGGCATATCAACACCAAACCATACTAAACCCTCGATCGAAACTTCAATTATGAAATGTGAGCGCCCAACCATTGTTGCACCCAAACCCTCACCCAACTAACCATTCACTACCAAAAACACAAGCAAATTACCAATGCCTAGCCAAGAGCCGAGAAAACAATGACTTCTCCAAACACCACCAATTCATTTAAAACAGAACAAACTGGAAGGCCATCATTAAACTAACCAGGGAAGGAATAAATGTTATGACGTCTTGCACGAAGGAGGTCGTCCTCTTCCTCTAGAACCTCCATACAAATATGCAGACTATCTAATCAATACAAGAGCTCGTACTCAACAATCGCCACCCAAACAACATGCCATGTCTAGTAATAAGTGCCCAAAATGGGCGCTACCTTGTCAAGTCCTCCACGGAAGCTCTGCCACCAATATATAACCTAAGTGGCAACTAAGGCCACCACCCCGATGCAATGAAGCATTGCCACTGAGGCCACAAACGTCCAAACTCCAACCTCATCAGCGTCCACATGCCCTCCGCCACACATGGAGGGTCGCCCGCCCAACCACCCATATTTGTTATTGTTTTTTAAATCTTTATAATATTATGATACTATTTATATAATATAATATTAAACATTAATATTATATTATTAAATACTAATATTATAATATTATATTGTTAACGTTTAATATTATATTATATTATTATATTATCATAAATTTTATTAAACATTAATATTAATATTATAATATTAATGTTATAATATTATATTATTAATGTTTAATATTATATTATTAATGTTTAATATTATATTATTAATGTTTAATATTATAATATTAAACATTAATATTAATATTATAATATTAATGTTTAATAAAAAAATCATAATATAACAATATTATAGTATTAATATATTTTTCATTATTTTTATTAAAATCTTATAATATTATAAAATTAATGTTTAATAAAAAAATCATAATATAATAATATTATGGTATTACTATATTTTTCATTATTTTTAAAATATTTATTATATTATGATATTAAGCATTAATGTTATAATGCTATATTATTAATGTTTAATATTATATAATATTATAACATTAATAATATAATATAATAACATTAATATTATAATATTAATATTAATATTTAATAAAATTTATCATAATATAATAATATTATGGTATTATTTATAATAATATAATATAATATTATAATATTAATGTTTAATATTATATTATATAAATAATATCATAATATTATAAAGATTTTAAAAATAATTAAAAATATCATAATTTACGCCGAAGGTGTATCCAATGTGAAGATGGTCGACCTCTAATGCTCAATCAATGGTTCATTGTGATCAAGGAGATGATCAAGCTTATCTTGGCCTTTAATTTTTCCGCTAGAGTATTATTTACAAATTGCAAGTTGCATTTATGTGGCCTCTACAAGTTGGATTTTACGCTGGTTGTACAACAAATTCATCTTTAGTATGCAATGACTATTTCTCGGGAAATTGTACGGTGATGTTCTAACTTTGGTTCTACACTTTCTAGCGCACCTTAACTACTACCTGCATGTGGGTACATATGATCAGAAGTGGCGTGCATTTTCTGTTAAGTATTAAGGAGTAGATAAAAACATAACTAACAGCAAAATGAATAAACATAAAATAAACACACACAACAAAACAGCATAACACGATTTTTAACGTGGTTCACCATAAATGGCCACATCCACTAGGAAAGCAGGGAACAACTCTTATTAATCTCCAATAATACAAATCAATACATGGACTATACATATATATTAATACACTCATATTCAGCTGTGAACTAAAGAGTTGGGAGGAGATGAAGGGTCAAATGACTATTGGGCTTCACATCCCAACAATCTCCCCCATGAAGTCCAACTGATACAGCCATGCATTGCACGACATCCCCTTCATTTCCCCTTTGAACTCACACTACAACCAGGCCCATCGAAGATTTGAGTTTTTCCAATGACTACTCACGTACACTTCGGATGAGTCTCCTCCAAAGCATGTCAAATTTAATAGCTAAAATCATATATGGACCTCCACCAAGGCCCCAATCCAAAGCCCTTTCTATACATGACCAATACTCTCGAAGGGTCTCCCCTTTCCATGCAAACACAACTGCAACAACCGAATCTTTAATTTCATTCAAATATTGAACTCCCTTACACTTATTGGGACCAGTGGTTTCAAGCCCAAAACACCAAATCTTCTTAGTCGGATCTATGTCCCATCCAAACTTCTCAAAGAGGATTACTTCTGGAAGACCTTCGTCAAGAGGCCTTGCTTCAAAATAAAGCCTGTGAAAGTTGTGCAAATCATCACCTGAGACATCGCTATCTTCCCCTTTAGAAAGCTTCACGGTAAAATTCCCCTCATAAAATGTCATTGGATCAAGCATGCCAACCAATCCAATGAATGTTAGATTTTCCTCTAGCTTAGAGGACATAGTACTCTCCCCTGCATCTTGACCAACAAAATCTCCAGCGACAACATCCTCAAGCACCACTGTTACTTCCACTTCCCCCGTAGAAGTTGTATGAACAACGCCAAAATTGACTCATGGTAGATTTTGAGACTCCATAGTAGATAATACCCTTTGTATTTCATTAGTGCCCCAAATCACATCATTTCTCATGCCATGAGTTGGCGACTATGACAAGGACGATGACAACAACTTAAAATCTCCTGACTGTTCAAACTTTGGTCTCTCTCTGCAGGGGTCTATGTCCTCAATTATGGATTGAAGTGGCAGCGATGATTCAAATATAAACTACATTGAAATTGTGCATCCCATTTGAAACTGTCTAAAGCTTTGACCAAACTGCATGTGGTCTTCTAAAGGCTACATATCATCTCCAATAGGCAACCTTTGGTTTTGTAAATGTTGTGAAACATTCTCATCAGACAACGAGGGATGTGAGGAGAGCGCATTTGAAGTGTCAAATAGCTACACTGCATATTGCAGAGGTTGGGTGGACATTGCAACAGGCAACGATTGAAGTTTAAAATCCTACGTCTCATACCAACTTCTAGGTGTATCTCTAAGCTTTTCCAAGGGCTTCACCTCCCCCGTAATCGTCACCATCGGTGAAGCTTCCTTTCTCCCAATGGCCTCAGCAAGGGCCTTAATAATGGCAACATCTCAATTCCAAACTCAACCGTGACCATCAGCGCACGGGTATTGACAATGCCAATTTTAGAAATCACATCATTTCCTTGCAAGAAGTTTTCTACTCGTAAGCTATCCATGTGTCCAAAAAACACTGATCATTTCTTGCCAAATATTGTTTTGCCAATTCTTTTGGAAGTGGTGGACCAGTGTGAAAGTAAAACAGTGGGATGACTTCTTTTCACAAGTTCACTGGAAAATTTTAGAGGAGATCCAAGAGACTCCTGCACCTACAACACAACGACCTCCACTACAAGAGCTTTCTCCCATAGAACTTTCTCATCATCCTCAAGAACATTCCCACTAAAACACTCCCCACTGTTGTCCTCATCCGACTCCACCGCATCCATATCATGGACCACACGCGGCAACTCTACCACCACAAAAGTATTCTCCTCAACGGGATGCCCGCAGACCAGACTTGGAGCGCTCATTATTTTTCCTTCAAATTCTTCGAATTCCTCAAACACGTCTACCTCTCCATCTTCTTTGAGTTCTCTAAAAACTTCATCGTCTGGACCTTTCCCACCACTGCTAGCCTACAAGGCTTTCTTCTTAGAGTCCTCCAAATCGGCCACCATTGCACTCTCAGCCTCTCTGGCTTCACCTGCATGCAATTATGCTTTAATAAATGACATATCTTCATCCATTGGAGTGGCTTTTGCAACAAATTGTGTAGCCAAGGGAGTTTCATCTATTTCCATCAACGAAATTCCATATTCAACAATAGCAACAACGATTTCTTCATGAGGCACTACTTGTGCTTTTAACTTCTTATTTGTGGAATTGTGATCATAATTTCTCACCCTACGTTTCATGGAATTCCTCACTTCTTCTCACTCCTTTGGAAGATCAAACATGACCCTCATGTTACCTTTCATTGATTTCAGCTTCAGAGATTGATTCCTTTTATGTGAATTCTCAAGACCTTGCTTGCCCATGTGACCAAGCCTCTTGAACCAAGGCTTCGTGTCACTATCCACGATTGCCATCATATCTCCCACCTCATTATGACTCTCCAACACATATAAAGTGTTTAATTTGTTTCCTTCTACAATCACTCAGGCTCCTTTTGTTACCTTCCATATGCTTAATTCAAAAGTGACTCCACATCCTTGAGAACTCAATTTCCGAACTGAAATTGAATTATGTTTCAGTTGAGGGACATACCTAACATCCCTTAAAAACCAACTTTTTCCATTTGATAATTTCAACAAAACATCTCCTATGCCAACAATATCAAGAGATTTATTATCTACAAGAAGGACCTTACCAAAAACACTATTTTAAAAGGTTTTGAAAAATTCCCTACATGAAGTAACATGAAATGAAGCTCATGTATCTAGCACCCAAGCATTTGTTTCAATTTCTTCTTCGGTTAACATAAGTACACTATCTTCCATATATGCTCCTTGGCTCTAACTGAGCTCTGATGCCAATTGTTGAGTATTAAGGAGCAGATAAAAACATAACTAACAACAAAATGAATAAACAGAAAATAAACACACACAGCAAAACAGCATAACACAAGTTTTAATGTGGTTCACCATAAATGGCTACATCCACCAGGAAAGCAGTGAACAACTCTTATTAATCTCCAATAATACAAATCAATACATGGACTATACACATATATTAATAGACTCATATTTAGCTGTGAACTGAAGAGTTGGGAGGAGATGAAGGGTTGAATGACCGTTGGGCTTCACATCCCAACATTTTCTTGCTAGGGTTTATGTGAGGAAATTAACACCTTCCACTTTGTTGTAGTCAACAATTTAGACTCCACAATTCTCCCTGCTTGTGCAAAATGAAGGCTTTGGAACAGGGTATGGACATCCGCCAAAGCACAAAGGATAGAGACTGTTTGTCAAATGTAGTTGCAACTACCTTGGTAGACATGTATGCAAAATGTGGAAGTATAAACAAGGCACATGAAGTGTTTGCCAAGATTCCTCAAAAAGATGTGGTCTCATGGAAGGATGCACCCTTGGTGTTAATATGCTATATTGCTTGAGTTAGATTGGAAGAAGCATTTTCAAGTGTTTCACTTGGTTTTTTTGTGTCCATGTCTTCCAGTAATGTGTACTGTAGCTATTTGAATACCAGTGCTGCGAAATAAGCCAATACCCTTGAGAGGCTGCATATATTACATTTCTCATGCTCACTGCATATTCATTGTATATGCCTTTTATGGGGAAAAATAAAAGTTGGATATTAAACAATGCATTTGGGTGAGTTATGTCTATAGTGAGCCCAAAACTAAAATTTTGTTGTTTTTTTAATAAAGAAAACCATCTGGGTTCACTGATTGTATATGTATAGTGATTGTATACACTGTATATTTTTAAGCAAACCTAGAAGTGAATTTTGGTATTGTTTGTATTTTGAAGTCTTTCATGATTGAGTGATATAAGTTGGATGTACTCAGCGCGTGTGTGTGTGTGTAAGAACTAGTACTGTAATCATACTATATAGGTATGTAGCAATAGGTGTGCCCAAAAGTGATTTTTTTGTATGTTTATAGATATATTTTTTGTTTGAGTGATAATTGGAAGATTAGTTTATTGCAATTTGTACTACAAGTTGGATCTACTTGTTGCATATTTGAAGCTATAATAAGCAAGCTGGAGATATTGATTTTTTTGCAAGTTTTTTCTTCTTATTTATAAATATAGTATTGTGGTTGTATACATAGGGCCCCATTCCAGACACAACTGAAAGCTACCACAAAATATATACAGAATTTGTTAAAAGTTTAAACACCCAAAGCTCGAGCTTAACAGAGAAGCTATAGCTAATAAAACCATACTACCTGAAAGACACCTATTTATTAGAGAAATCCTATCCACTATATACTATAGCTAAAACAAAAAACATCAAAACTCCTGGGACAATAATACATTGGCTTAAAAACAAGATTATATTTCCCAACGTGTCATACCACTTTCTTGGAGGTGTAGTTTTCCAGTGTGCATATATGCAAATTTATAAACCACGTCACCAGACAGACACTAGGATAATCTTCGCCTCTATCGTGTTGGGCCTTTTGCATTCATTACACCATGAAATTTCAAATTTATTACCACTTTTATGCATCTAAGAGCTCTTATTAATAGACCATTCACCAAAAAGGGTATTATGTACCCACTGGTAATTTCCATTGTGTCTTTGTCCATAGTTGCTACAATATTCCTCATCACTGAGTGCATATCTTGACAAAATTCTTTCAATATCTGGACATCCACTTTCAACAAATGGATTTCCTCCTAAATCATCTTTATCTCTATTTGTGCAGCATCCACTGATACTGGTTTTTCCCTTTCCTAGAAGTTTATACCTCTATGATCATTATCACTTCCTCATTGGTTGCACTTATAAAAAAATATTGAAACCAATTCCTACTCTTCTTATTAGCTTTGGTAACTTCGTTACACTATTGTACATAATCCTTCGAGTAGTAGAATAATACTTTATGTTTTGTATTTCCTAGACACTTTGGAAGCTGAACAGTTATCTAGAAGATGAATTTGAACAATTATCTAGAAGATGAATTCAAATGGTCATCTAGAAGACAAATTTGAATAGTAATTTTCATATTGTTTGATAAGGGTTATAGAGTGTTGGAAAACAAGTGGTAAATAGGAATGGGAGAGTCCTCTCTATGATTTCTGCAGTGAGACCTTTGCACTTATCTACTCTTGAGTAGACAGTGCAAAATTGTGCAACACAGTATAGCTGTAACATACACCATATAATTTGGTATGTTATTCCCTTCTTGTGTTACAGTGATATAAATATCAAGCCATGTTGTTGTTTGAATGGCCTGGATATGATTGGTAGCAATGTTTTGAACAAGAGGATTAGCAGAACCATTGCCAAAACTAGTTTCTCCATTGCTTAGCATGAGGATATATTCTTGAATTTTGAAAGGCTTTTATTAGTTGTTCTATTGACATTGGAGATCAAAGGTCACCCTCTCCCTTTGTTATAGATGTGCTAAATTTTTCGTGAACTTGGAGACATTTTGACAGATCTGAAGAGGATTGTTCTTGAAGTGCCCAAGATAGATCTTTAAGTGATAGAACCTAGGAGTTGCTAACCACTCTATGAATGGTTGGTAAAGGTGTTCTTGCCTTTGATGATGAATTTATCATTTTTTCTTCTACATTGGCTAAAAAATCTTGAAGCTTTTCTTTTGTGGGTATATTTTCCTTCACAAGAGAAGACCTCTTTTGGACTGTTGTGTTGTGAGATGCCTATCTTGGGAGGGTGAGCGTTGACCTAATATCTATGAAATAGGTCAGAGCAAAAGATGAGGTACCATTATTTGCTAATGGAATGAATTGAAAGACGTGACGAATCCACTAGAAGAATCTTAGTAGCCATACATTTTGTTCATCCTTTAGTGTAATGGCTACTTATAAGGAATGTCTCTCTAGCGTATGCTAACTAGAATCTTGTTGTCTTCCATGAAATCTTTGATCCCTCCATCATTGCTCCAAATTACCCTGAGTGCATCCTCAAGTATACTATATGCAATGCCTTGATATATGTAAATGGTAACTTGTCATGAGACAAGGGTTTTGTTCACTGTTTGGGGGATTGCTCAGTTGTTGAGGATATATCCAGGAATGGTGCTTGATTTGGACGACTTGTTTAATTGTAAATGTAGACGTCCAATTTGATCACTTCCATAAGATCAAACACGTCTCCTTATTCATCTAGTTGCTTATCTCATCTGTTAATATTAATTAAACCATTTGTTTAATTAATACCCTGCATCTTACATAAGGGTCCTAAAGTATTTAATTTAATAAATACTTTACCCCTCTTCCTCCTCTAAATTAAATAAATATACCATTTTATTTAATTCAGTCATATTCCCCTTTTGGAATTAAAATTCATTTTTTAATTCCTCTTTTCTCTCTCATGGTCACATCCTCCAACTTTTGCAAGTGGGTCTCTAATCCATCTTAATTACTTCATCTTCTTCTAATTAATTAGGGTTAGCATGTGCACACCCTTAATCATCATTAGGGTCACATCCTCCATAATCTCCCACTTGCTTCTAATGAGTCATTAGTCCATCTAATTGAGTACTTGCACAACCTTAATTATTTGGTTAGTCTAACCTAATCCTCCTCCCATTTATGGCATGTGTCCTTAAGTCAACCTTATTAAAGGCTTTCTCCTTTTGGACAAGGCACTCCACTTCCCCATGTGAATTTTTAATTCACCTTTTAATCCCCCAAGGCACTCAAAAGGAATTTTTAATTCTTTCACTTCTTCCCACATGTCCTTCACTTATTCTTTATTCTTTCCCATCTCCCCATGAGAATATTTGAGGAATTTTTAATTCCTCACATGTCCTCTCACCCACATGGGGACAAGGACCTCCTTTATGAGGAGATCTTGTCCAATCCCAAGGTACTTTGTACCCCCTCCATGTCATCTTCATCCTTCCACCTCATGTCCACTTCACCTTTTAGGGCTATCACATGCCACATGTCAAGATGTGAGGCTTGTGAGTTCTCAACTCACCTTAGCCCTACATCTTGATATTTGGTGGCTCAATCTTAACCGTCCATCTCCCCTAGGAATTCTCAAAATTCCTATAAATACCCCCTCTTTTCTCTCATTTTGGGAGAGATCATTTTGCTAGCCAAACTCTTGCAATTTTATTTCTCAATCTACACTTAGCCATTTTTATGCTTTCATCCATTTCCATCCATCCTCACATCATCATCTAGTTTGCATATCTTGCCATCCAAGGAGCATACACATCAAAGATCGAAGGGCCAACCAAAGGATCGATTTGACACAAGGTATAATGTTCCATTTGTTGCTTTTATCTTGTGTTGATTCCAACTTAGGCTAATCTTGAGGTGTAGGTTGTTTTGGTGTTTATTTGCACTCTTTAGTTCGCTGCTCATTTTCTAACGCTTACATTCGACCTATCACATTTCTGGCACGCCTGGTGGGACCCACAAACGGGTCTCTTTCTTTCACGTTTGCTTTTTTTTTGCATTTTTACAAGTTCGGGTTACAGAGTGGCGGACCTGTCCTCCGGTGGCGGACCTGTCCTGCACTGGCGGACCTGTCCTGCACTGGCGGACCTGTCCTGACAGAGTGGCAGACCTGTCCCTGCAAACCGATGAACCTGTCCTCCCGAAGGTGAAATTTAAAGTTTTTGTCGATTATCTTTTGGTAAATTAGGCACATAGTTTAATTAGAGGGCTCAATAAACTTTGTTTGACGTGCTTGTGGAAGGCTATTTGACGTATCCAATCCCCTTGCACCATTTGGCGATCCTGGGTGACGAGAAATTGTAGCTTTCCAAGTCCTTTGAGTCACCCCATTTTTCATTTTCTTAGTGGGACCTGCTTGGGGATTTCATCACCCCAAGGGACGATTCCAACCACGTGTACCGTGGGGTATATAAAGGGGGGAGAGCGAAAGTTGTACCTCAATCCAACCGTTGTAATTGGCGAAGCGTCGGGATGACGTGAAGAGTTGGTCCGAGCCTTTAGTATCTCGCTAAGGTTCCCGACTCACGCTTGTAACGGGTTGGTGTTCATGGTTTGGGCCTCACGTACCGGGTGTATATTGAGGACTCCTTAGCAACCATGTTCATCCTAGAGTAGAAGACTTTGTTGGCCATACCCATCTCTACTAATCTTAGGGTTGTGCTATTTGAATTGTCTTTCTCATGCAAAACCAGTCATTATCAGTTTGGCCAAAATCTTTTCATGTTTGCTATATTTTGGGTCCTTTGCCTTACCCATCCATCAAAAAGTCAAGCCTAAACTTATCCTTTGGCAGACCTGTCCTAATCCTTTGGTGGACCTGTCCTTACAAAGTGGCCGACCTGTCCTAACAAAGTGGCAGACCTGTCCTAACAAAGTGGCGGACATGTCCTTACAAAGTGGCGGACCTGTCCTAATCCTTTGGCGGACCTATCCTTACAAAGTGGCGGACCTGTCCTAACATAGTGGCGGACCTGTCCTTACAAAGTGGCGAACCTGTCCTAACATAGTGGTGGACCTGTCCTGACATAGTGGCGGACCTGTCCTTACAGAGTGGCGGACCTAACCTTTGGTCAACCTATATTATCACTTGCCACCCCTTGTCTCTCTGTTTTGAACATCGATACAATCATCCACCATCCTAAATGAACATCCGAACGTCCGTTCCGAGTCTTCATACCCTCGTTTCGAGAGTCATTCATCTCGAACACTCTTTCGCTTGTTCCGAGCTCTCATTCCTTCGTTCTGAGAGCCAGTCATCTGTCCTCTGACACTCCCCATCCATCCTAAATCCGCTTTCATCTTCAATCTTCATTATTCCATATAAGCCCTGTTGGAGTTGTCATCCGAGTTGACCTAGGTGTTCATCCTTAATCATAATCATCGTAACTGACTTAGGATCGCTATCCGTCTTAGGTCAGTCATCCTTCTCAACCCAATCAATCCACTTCTATCTCAAGTTGGATTCGGTGTCGTTATCATATATCTACCCATCAATTAAACACCTAGTGTTACCAAAGATCCTTCTTAAACTCGGTTGTGGATTTCGGTCTTCATCATATCCATCATCAAATCAATCTTAATCATCAGATCAATCCAACCCCCACATCATCAAATCCATCCGGATCAAGATCCAAAACCTAGACTAATCCAGTGTCTACCAATCAATCCAATCCGATTTCATCAAATCAATCCACGTCGGCCTGACCGATCATCATTAGCTAAATCACCCATCAAATCGAATCAATCTTTCATCATCCAGGTCTTTCTAATATCTTGATCCATCTCATCATCTTGCATGCCCGTTCATACTCGATCACAGGAAAAGAAGATGGCCGACCAACAAACCCTGAATGCCCAATCAAACAACCCTCAAAATCCCACCAACACAGTCAACATCTCATCAGATCCTAACTATGGTGCTAACATCCCTCACGATCCCCACAATGGCACCTCATCACAATCCAATGTGGATGGTCAAAACACGTCACCACCTGGAGAGGAAAACATGGCTGATCAACCTGAGCTCACATTCGAGGAACACTTCAGCAACCCTGTTAATGCACAAATGACAGACAGCCTTCTCGAAAGACATGGTGACAAAATCTTGGCTCACTTGATTGACAAAGGTGTCAAGCTGCCGTCAGGTGTCGACTTATCCAAGTATGGCACCTCCACATCTAATGTACCCCAAGGTTCACATGACATCCCCAGTAGCTCGTATGTCCCCAACGTTCCTTTCATAGAAGTTGGCATCAACCTGAATTCGGCAACGCTGTCCTATATCCCGTTGGAAATCCCACGCATCCCACCATCTCGGTCACAGGAACACCCTAAACCATTGATCCCAATGATCCTTTTGCCTATGGCATGCCGCAAAACGTCCCACAACCGCAACCATTAATGCTACCGGCACCACTCCCCTCAAACCCGCCTCCTATTAACACTGGGGGCAGCTCTTTCGCTACCTTGCCCCCACCTCTTGGGGCTACAAACCCTCCACCATCGTCATTCGTACCCCAACAACCGTCCCAATCCAACATCCCTCCACCATCGTCATTCATACCCCAACAACCGTCCCAATCCAACATACCTCCACCATCGTCATTCGTATCCCAACAACCTCCCCCCCCGAGCCTATGCTCCCACTAGCGCTCAACAACCTCCCTCACAAAACATCTCAACCGCACCTCTACCTCAACAACAACCATTGGTCAATCCCCTATTTTCAACACAACCATCACAGCATCAACCATAAGGAAATCAACCTCGACCTTCAGCCCCGACCATATCTCCATTCCTTGCATCCATCTTACGCCCGCAAGCGCAACCACCACATAACATCCCATCTCGCCCACCACAGCCACCAACTATACATCAACAACCACCCCATCATTACAACTGTTATAACCAGCAACAATATCAACAACAACCATCCTATGTGGCATCGCAACAGTCACATCAGCACCCCCAATATCCGCCAGCTAATCAATAACACCTTCTCCATACTTCCCAATAGTACGCCACCCATAACTACCTGACCAATCCATATCCCGCCTCGCAACACCAACCTCTTTATCAACAAGGTCCCTTGGCGTATCAACAGGAGATGATGCCCCCTCATTATCCATACAACCATCCCCAAGCGTCATCTCAGAATCCACAATCATCCTACCATCAATATCCGTCCAACACACCACCAATGCGACATACTAGAAATCAAAGCCGCCGAAGATCTCCGGTATGTGGACCGGGTAAACAATCGTTTCAAGTTTGAAGATATATGCCCAGTCTGCTTGGATCCTCCATCTCACAATATTGATTCCTCCCCAAACATTTTGAAATGCCAAAGTTTGATGCATATAAAAGATCCTAAGGCCCACTTGCAAGAGTTTTACCCCAGCAGTTAAGCAGTTATCCACAATGACAACTATCTTTGTCAAGCTTCTGAGTCTCTGGTAAGCAACGCCATTAGGGTGGTTCATGACCCTGTAAGGATCTATAAAATCTTTGGTGCACTGCTTTAAAAGTTTGTCTCCTCCTTCAACTTGGTAAGATACGATATCTTAGATCTCCTAAAGAGAACAAATGGAAGGGGAAACCTTTACCAATTACCTCCAAAGGTGGCGTGCCCTAGCAAGCCGAATGAAAACCCCTTTGAAAGAAAAGGACATGGTCACCCTCTTCATGGAGAACTCTCATCCTGACATGGCTCATAACTTCAGATTACATTGTGTCACCACTTTCGTGGAGGTAGTAGAGAAGGGACCCATCCTTGAGCATGCCCTTGTTGCCAAGGGGCACATTAAAATATATAATCAAGATAAGGAAAGGTCATTCAATGACAAGCCATGTTTTTGGAACAAGAAAAAAAATGTAGTAAATGATGGTGTTACTAATACCAAACATGTCCACGTGGCCAACACATCCCAGAGACAACAACAATCCATACCTAATGCCATATCTGTATCGCAAGGGACACCCCGTCCTCCCCAACAGTCCAATCAAAATAACCAAGGGAACACTAAACGCCAGTATGCTCAATTAGGAGAACCCTTGAGTGTCGTCTTTAATAAGCTGTTACAGATCAGCTATCCGATCACGTACCCTATCACCAAGCCACTCGACGAATCCAAACCTAAGCCCGCATGGTTTAGGGAAAATGAATATTGTGAGTTCCATAAAAATCAAAGGACACCTTTGAATAAATGTCAGGGTCTAAAAAAATACGCCCAAGATCTCATTGATCGAGGTGATATCAAGGTTGACCCCAGTCAAGCTTTGTCGTCCAATGCTCAATTGCAGATATATCAAAACACCTTTCTAAACCATAATTAAGGCCCTAGCACCTCCAGTAATCTCAAACAACAAAGACAATAACGAAGCAGTAAGAATGTATCACCCTCTACTCATAAGGTATTATTCATTACATTGAGCAGGTAGAACCTCGTGTATCCATGATACATGTCAAAGCTAAAGACCCTCAATGTGCTGTTACTACACGATGAGCCCGCATCACCGTTCTTGCAGCCTCTGCACCCGCCCAATCGACTCCTGTAACCTCCTAGTACAACATCCTTGATCACTTAGGAAAGACCCCTGCACATATCTCCATTTTGGATTTACTTAAGTCTTCCCCTATGCATCAAGAAATCCTCAATAGAGCCCTACAGGAAACCCATGTGCCTAATAACATTGATCCTACACAGTTCCAAGCCTTGGTAGGACACCTAGCCTCATCTCACCAACTGCACTTCAGCCAAAACGATATGCCCAACATTGATGTCAATCACAATCGCCCCTTACATATTGAAGTCGTGGTTGCCCGGCATAAAATAAAAAGAGTCCTGGTAGATAATGGCTCTGCCCTCAACTTGTGCACTCTAAAATTCATAAAACAGGTGGGGTATACTCAAGCGGATTTAAGTGATCAGATCATCACAATCAAGGCTTATGATAATGCAGAAAGGAATTCAGAAGGGATCGTCAATCTTCCTATCCAAGTGTGACCGGTGGTTCAGTACATTACCTGCCATGTACTTGATTTGGACTTGCCATATAATCTCCTCCTCGGTCGTCCATGGCTCCATGCTATGCAAGCCGTCCCCTCCACCTACCATCAGTGCCTCAAATTCCCAGTCAACGGACAAGAAGTCACCATCTATGCCGACCCCCAACCATTTGAATATTGCCACGCTCTAGAAGCGTCATTTCCCCATTTACATTATTGTCCTGGGGTTGAAATGGGGGCATCTCAGTCATCATTCGTTAATCCACCATCCACTGTGATAACCACTCCATCCTCCACCACTGATCCTACAGTCACAAAAGTCTAGATCATTGACAAAGGGTGTGGCGAGTACGAAATGCATACTGCACTTAATGTAGCGACCATGCCACCATCACCACACGAGTATGGTCAACCTTCCCATGCTACCCCAAAGGAAGACAAGACTGTCACCTTCAGTGGTAAGAACATCCCTACCACCACTTTCAGATCCTCGAGTATCAAGATAGATGCACCAGAAGAGGACATAAGCCAATGGGTCTACCGAGAAGAACCCCAGCCGGAAACTCCTCTAAAAGAATACTTTCAAGAAAAGTACCCCTGGCCAACAAAGTTTGTGGCAAAGCATAACTATCAAGGCAGGGGCCTAGGAAAAGAAGAACAAGGGCGGTTGCAACCCATTGATACGGCTCAGCTACCAAAAAACATGGGCATTGGGTATGACAGAAAGCAGAAAGGCCTTGAAACATCATCTAATACTTCCAATAGTGTCGCTGTGGATAAGGGCTTACTGGAAGACATACCCGTGGAGGAATCCATCATACGTGCGTATGATGACGTCGATCACACCGACCTATCATCCATGTTTGAATGCCTATCCGTCTACACTATTAGCCTATCCCTTTGCCACCCTAAGCTTATTGATTGGGACCTACGTGATAGAACACCTGTTAGTATGTCTACGGATACATATGTCAACCTTATGGGATTGGGGGAGGATGAACACTCCAGTCGCAAAAATAAGAATAAGAAAGGTAACAAGCAGTCATCTAGTGAAAACCTCCCTGAGGCACTTCTTGACCTTGAAAAAGTAAAAATAAAGGACGCATCTGATGGTGAAAACCTCGAAGAGGCGCTAGAAGATGGAGATGTTCATCTTCCCCTTATGGGAACTCAGTTATTTTCCCGATCATCTATTCTGATTGAAGAGACTCAAGGAGTCAATCTGGGAACTGCTGAAAGTCCTAAAATCACCTATGTAGCTAAGTCACTCTCAGAGCAAGAATATTCGATCATCGTGCAGCTACTCCAAGAGGGAATCATTAACTTTGCTTGGTCATACTCAGACATGCCAGGCTTAGACCCCGCCTTAGTGGTTCATCACTTAGACATTCGCCCTGATGCCAAGCCTATTAAACAAAAGCTCCGCAAGATGCATCCGCAAGTCGCGTTGCTAGTTAAGAAGGAATTGGAGAAGTTGCTAGAGGCGGGTTTTATTAGACCGATTGACTACTCTGAGTGGATCTCCAATATAGTACTGGTTGCCAAACCAAATGGAGACATTCGCGTCTGCACAGACTTCAGGGATCTTAACAAAGCCTGCCCAAAAGATGACTTCCCCTTGCCTAACATTGACATGTTGGTCGACTTGACAGTGGGACATGAGATGTTATCTTTTATGGATAGCTTCTCCAAGTATAACCAGATCCGAATCGCACCTAAGGATCAACATAAGACCGCCTTTACAACACCTTGGGGCACTTTTTGTTACAATGTTATGCCCTTTGGTCTCAAAAATGCGGGGGCAACGTATCAGAGGGCGATGACGGTCATCTTCCATGACCTCATACATATCGTCATGGAGGACTATGTCGACGACCTATTAGGAAAATCCAGAACACGAGCAGAACATCTGGCCATCCTGAAAAAGATATTTGAGCGGTTAGAGCATTACAAGTTGCGGCTAAATCCAAAAAAGTGTCTTTGGGGTCACTTCAGGAAAGTTGTTCGGTTTCATAGTTTCTCGCAGGGGCATTGAGGTTGATCCCACCAAGGTAAAGGCTATCCTGGACATGCCACCTCCACGCAATCTCAAACAGTTAAGAAGCCTCCAGGGGAAAATGCAGTCCATCCGTCGATTCATATCCCAGCTGGAGGATAAGTGTCAGCCATTCACTCATCTCCTGAAAAAAGACTCCACCTTCGGCTGGAACCAGTATGTCGATAATATAAGATTAAGGAATATTTAGCCCATCCACCAATATTAATGCCACCTATTCCCGGCAAGCCCCTCTTGCTCTACATCTCCACCACTTCAGTCACACTGGGGGCATTGTTGGCGCAGCATGATGAGTCGTCAAAAGAAAGGGCAGTCTACTACATCAGTCAGACATTGGTTGGCTACGAGCTAAACTACTCTCCCATGGAAAAAGCCTGCCTAGCACTCGTCTTCAGCACACAGAAGCTTCCACATTACATGCTTAGCCATCCAATAAAATTAATTGCCAAGATCGATCCGTTGAAGTATCTCAAGTATTCAACCACTCTGACCGGCCGCATGGCTAAGCGGGTCATGCTCCTCGCGAATTTGGATATGTACATGGACCGCAAGGTTAAGGAAGGAAAAGATAATTGCGCATCATCATTAGCGTGGCTCCCAGTTGATACCTTCATCCATTAATCACAAAATTACGAAGAAGTTCTCCGGTTGATGAGATCCCACGCGGATTAATCGTGATTTTGATGATCAGAGGCTAATAATAATGGATCGAAGTGAATTTTATTAGTTACCCTCAGTGGTGACCAAGCATTCCTAAAGTCATTCAGATAGCATTCCTGTTGCACCAACAATATAGCGTAATACCTAAGCTCTCCTCATTGGCCTCAAAATTGCGAAACAATAGCACATAACTCAGTTGAAAGTCTTTGGTGATTCCTTGCTAGTCATTAGACAAGTTAATGATGAGTTCCTAACCAAGGATGATAAGTTGTTACACTACAAGCACATGGTGGATGATTTCAAAAAATATTTCACCTCTATACAATTTGAACAGATTCCCAGGGTACGAAACAAACCAGCTGATGCAATGGCCACTATTGGCTCCCTCCTGGACATGCCCAAGGACCGGACAAAATGTGAATTTCTTGTAGAACAACTTTTAATCCCAGCATATGATATCCCTAAGACTGACATGGTGTGCGATATCGTCGGTCCCACCTCCCCATGGTACCAAGACATCTATACCTACCTCCATGATAACATTATACCCCCAGATCTTACACGTAATCAACGTAAATCCTTCGTTCATCGCTCTTCCCGATATTTCATCGTTGGTGATACGCTTTATCATCGCGGGTATGATGGAATCCTCCTCAGATGTCTGAATGAGACCGAAGCCCATGCCACACTAACGAAAGTACATGGCGGTGTTTTTGGGGCTCATTCAAATGGTATGGCTCTGGCCAAAAGGATCCTACGAGCTGGATATTATTGGCCTACATTGGAACACGATGCTTGCAAGTTTGTGAAAAAGTGTCTTCCATGCCAACAACATGCAGATTTAATTCACGCCCCGGCACAAGATCTTCAGCCCCTCCTGGCACCATGGCCATTTTCTCAATGGGGTTTCGACTTGATTGGCAAGATTCACCCACCGTCATCGGACGGCCATACGTTCATAATTACCACCACTAAGTACTTCACCAAGTGGGTGGAGGCAATGCCCCTTTCACGAATCACCGACACTCAGATTTCCAAATTCATCCTTTACCATATTCTCTGCAGATATGGTATCACGTCCACCATCCTCTCCGACAATGGAAAGCCCTTCAAAAACCAAGCCATGAAACACCTCTGTGACACCTTCCATATCCAACACCGTTGGTCAACGCCTTATTACCCTCAGGGTAATGGTCAGGCAGAAGCAACCAACAAAACCCTTATCCGTATTCTCAAAAAGGTTGTCAATAACACTGGACGAGATTGGCACCTCCATATTCATCCTGCCCTTTGGGCATATCGCACATCCATCCGCACCCCAACAGGGGCCACCCCCTACTCTTTGGTGTTTGGTGTTGAAGCCGTCTTGCCAATCGAAGTTGAACTTCCATCATTGAGAATCTCCCTGAAGAACCTTATCAGCGAAGAGGATGCTCGTGTTGCACGACTTGCACAGCTAGAATTACTGGATGAGCGAAGAATAAAAGCCTATGATCATCTACAAGCATACCAAAATCGCCTCAAACGTAACTACAATAAGAAGGTTTGTCCTCGGCAATTCCAGGTGGGCGAGCTTGTTCTTAAGGAGAACCAGCGCACTCAGCAAGACCGAGACAAGAAAGGAAAATTTGAGGCAAATTGGTTTGGACCCTATATTATAGCCGCCAAATATGGATCTGGTGCATACAGGTTGACTACTCTTGAAGGAGAACCCCTTGACGAGCCCATTAATATCATGCATCTCAAGAAATTCTATGCCTAAATCTGCTCGGTTACCCCACCTTGTCAAAAATCGAAAAAGTCAAAAAAAAAAATTAAAAAAATCACAAATCCAAAAATAGTCAAGAGAAATAAATCCGTCCTATGGTGAAAACCACCTCTTGGTGGCGCCTTGGATAAGTATGGATGGTGAAAACCTGGTAACGGGTGTCATCCATAGAGGGCTTAATCATTATCTACCTGACATCCTAGTTATTTTATGCCTTCATCTGCACTATTGTCCTCACCCATCTCATCCTAGGCCGCTTGGAAAATATTGATTGAGCATTGGATGACCCATCTAGCCTATCCCCCATTCCTAAGCTTTTCAGCATCCCACTCTGAGCTTACGTCTTTCATCCCCCTCGTTGTTATGTCTGTGTCATCATGTAGGATCATCCATCATGTCGGTCTTCACCTAGGTCCCATCTTGTCACATCTGTCAGTCGAACTACGTTGCCCCTGCGCTGTCACGTAGGCAAGGTTGATCATTTGATTCACCCCCGGGGCATTAGTCCATCATCATCGGTCACCATTTTTCTTCTTTTCGATTTATCCATGGTCTTTTTTGGAACTACGAGGGCTCTGTGCTTTCACATAGGCAAGGCTAATCTATGATCGGCCCCCGAGCCCCTAGGTCTGTAGGTTATGTCGGTCTTTTGTACTTCGTCATCAAGTTATGCCCACATCTAACCGGTTCTTAATAAGCAAAGCTCCCTCGTGTTACAAGATCTTGTCCCTAGGTAACATCCCGCGTCAACTGGGTCATTCTAATTTAGCATCCATCTTTGGTTTCAATAGGATGAATCTTTCCTACCAGACCTCGTCAAGCCCATCCATCACCTTGATCCTATGGCAAAGGACCAATTGTCTTGATTATGATCTCTTGATTCTTTTGAGTTTTGTTTATCATTTTGGGTTCCTTCCCATCACTTGTCAAGGTCGCCTTGGTCCACCATACCATGGCGTGCTTTGACTTGTTGAAATGGGGGCATACCTTGATCATTTGTTTTGACTGTTGTCTTCTCGGTTGTCCCTCGTAAGACCCACCGAGATCTCCGAGGTCTTGTGTTACGCTGGGACAACTTTGTGTGTTTGTAGTTATTTCAACACTAGGCCCGACCGAGGTCATCGTGACCTCGGGGTGTTGGGATAACCTTCTTGTTTGCTGTGTTTGTTTCATGCGTAGGGTACTCGTTCGCCTTGATCTTTCATATCAAGGTACTTGGTATCCTGCGCTATAGTAAAAATCAATGCTCCAAAGATGGCAAAATCTCATTTTCACTGTATTTTCACCACTTTGCATGCACCCTTCGTTTCCACCATGACCATCACTTATGATTTCGGTTGTGCAAGTACTCTCGTTCTTTTTCCTTTTAAGTCCTCTTCCTCTCAGGATATTAATGGTTGTTTTTGGCAAATGCACTCTTCCATACACCTATCGCCTATCCGCTTTCTCATAACGGTCTTTATTGACACTTAGGTGCATTATAAACATTTACCCTTCGTTCCATAAATCAGAAATCAAATAAACATGCATAAATCGTCCATCCACATGTGCATCCATAAATCAGAAATCATATAAACATGCATAAATCATTCATCCACATGTGCATCCATAAATCAGAAATCATATAAACATGCATAAATCGTCCATCCACATGTGCATCTATAAATCAGAAATCATATAAACATGCATAAATCGTCCATCCACATGTGCATCCATAAATCATAAATCATATAAACATGCATAAATCGTCCATCCACATATGCATCCATAAATCAGAAATCATATAAACATGCATAAATCGTCCATCCACATGTGCATCCATAAATCAGAAATCATATAAACACGCATAAATCGTTCATCCACATGTGCATCCATAAATCCTAAATCATAGAAACATTTACATAGATCATAAACATGTGCATCCATACATCATGAACCATACCTAATTATCCATCCTCATAAACAATTATGCATCCATCATCATAATCATAATAACATACATGTGTATCCATACATCATACATCATAAAGGCATACATAAACTGTTCGTCCACATGAACATGTGCATCCATAAAACATAATCATAAAGCATAGATCATCCATCCATATAAACATGTGTATACATATGAAACCACCTCATAAATCATCCCATATAGCCACATAAAAGAAACATCATGCCTAGTGTCAATAAAGGCCATCGCATAATCAAAATAGTAAACATCCTATCATAATACAGTACATCTCCATTATATATCGCCTAATAAGATACAAAATCCAGAGGTGTGGATCACCTCTGACCTCTGGCGACATGAAAAATAACCAATGTCCTGTATCTGCCAAAAATAACCAATGTCCTACATCTGCCTGCTCTACTGCGAGCTCCCTACATTTGATCTCTGCGGAGAGTCGGGTACTGGTCCTCTGTGCACTGGAGTCCCCTGGTACTCACGGGTGGGGGTCCCCTAGTAACCGCCATATGGAGATGGAGTCTGCCGGTAGTCACTGAATCCCCTGGTGTGTGTCCCTAATGATTGGGATGGCCCTGGTGGCTGTGGAGCCTGACTGACATAGCGCGTCGTGCACTGTGCTGGATCTGGAACAACCTGCTCATATACCCCCCTCCAATAGCTTATCTGCTGCATAAACTCATCCCTCTGTCTAGCTATCAGTCTCGTGGCATTCCGCTCATGCCTATACCGATCTTGGTTTGCACTGATAGCCCTTCGCTCCTGTACCCAGGCCTCCTGAGCTAGTATCAACTATCGTATCTGCTCTGAGCCTCTATCTCTCTCCGCCTGCAATGCCTGTAACTGCGTGTGCAGCTCCTAAACATCTGTCCCTGGCCCTCCCCCCTCACCCAGCCCCCTCTGCATCTGAGCCTGGGCTGCATCCCTCTCGCCCTGTAATGTTTGCATACATACCTCTGCAGCGTCCCTCTCCCTCTGTGCAGCCTGTCCCCGCGCCACCGCTGCATCTCTGTCCCTCTGCAAAGTCTGCAATCTCAACTCAGCCGCATCCCACTCTCGTCGCAAGCCAGATGCCTGCGATGTCGCTGTATCTCTCTCTTGGCGAAGAGACTGTACCTCTATCTCGGCCACCTGCCTCTCGCTCTGTGCTACCTGGACTTGCGCCTGTAACACATCCCTCCCTACCTCCAACACCTCCACCTGTGCCTGCGCCACACCTCTCTCTGCCTCCACTGTGCGCACCCTATCCTTGAGCTCAACTAGCTCTCTCTGCATACTCTCTACATCCCCTGTCTCCCTATTGCCAGCCTACTGTGCCGCCCCCTCTCCCACCAAACCCAATCCCTCCATCTGCATCATCTAACTCTGCACCTCTGCCCGCAATCTCTCCACCTCACCCCGCAGGTCCACAGCCTCATCGCGGCTCTCATCCCTCTCTCTCACCAATCTCCACTCTTGCTCTGATACTAGCCTGACCAGCTCCATGTAGTCTCTCTCACCCTGAGCAAATAGGGCCCACCACTCATCCCTCTCTGCCTCTACTTCGATCCGCTCTGCCTCTGCCTCCTGCACTCACTGCTCGCTCTGTCGCAGTCTCTCCACTGTCTCTCTCAATACCGCCACTGGATCCTTCCATGTGGGTGGTGCTGCTGCTAGCGGTGCTACATCGTGCACATCTGAGTCAACCTCCATATTCCTCCACTTTCCACTTCCCTCTCCATTGCCTTCCACCCCCCCATCCGTCCACCCTCATTTCCTCCCCTCCCCCCTTCATTCCTCCCCCCTCCTTCCTCCTTTCCTTCCCCTTGTCCATCCACCTCCTTTCCCCTTCCATATCCCCTATGCTTTCCTCAGCCTCCCTCCTTCCACCTCCCTCCCTCCCTTCCATCCTCCCTCATTTCATCCACCACCACCCCTCCCTCCCCTCCATTATGCCCATCTCTTACCATACTTGACCCTCCCTCCATCCAGGCTCTAAATCCCTCCTCTCTCCCACCTCCTCAGCCTCTCCCCCCTCTGCTCTGTCTCCTCCCCGGCCTCTCCGCCGGCGTCTCCTCCTTTGACCTCCTATCACCTGCTCCTATGCCCCTCATCCTCCTCTGCATCCTCTTAGCAGTCTCTGCAATCGCCTCTCATCCTCCGATCCAAATCCTAGTGCCTCCTTGATCGGCACCGCTGGTGTAATCCGCTCAGGCGAATGTCGCCCGAACCACTCATCATACCGCCCCGTCGTCCCTGCATCTCGCGGCCCCTCTCGCCTATCAGGATACGGTCTGAACACCAATCTCTCAATATCACTCCATACACTACACAAATCCAGCACTGCTCCCCATGTCCGTTCCCGTGTTTATCGTGCAAATGCCACTCGGCCTGCCGGAATATCCTGTCTCACTCTGAACTGTCTCGTCACCTGATCCGGTCGATGCAACTCCACTACTTGTGGCCTGCTCCCAATAATGTAACATCGAGTGAAGAAGTAACCACTATGAAACCCCTCCTCCCCCGACCACCCCCTGAATCGCCACATCATGTATGGCCTCCACACTATATCCACTGCCTGCACATCATCAAACTGTCTCCTCCACATGTCTACCTCATGTATCTCCCGGTACCGCACTAGCGTCCCTGCCTCTGCTCCCCACCACCACGCTACGGTCTGCGTGTCATCATGCTCACCCACTCTCACTATAATCGGCTTGGCAACGCGGATATGCTCCCAGGCCCATACTTGTAGTAGTGTGATGTTGGTCACACTCAGTTGTTTCCTATAACAAATCACGTGCATGTCCTGATACAGCTGGGCTAACATGCACATCCCCCACGCAAACTGTCCCTCCCGGCCCTTGATGATGTGCCGAATCACCTCGACCATCCTCATGTGAAGAAACTGCCCACTCCGGTCCGGCAGCAGTATACCACTAATCAACCCTGCCAGATACAGTGATAGTACTGGTACCCTGCACGACACCATCCTATCCACATCCAACTGACCCCGCTGCACCGGTAGCTCATCACTACCAAAAACAATGCGCATGGACTCGTCCAGCGCCTCGTCCTCTGACCAGCACTCGCTAATCGGCAGCCCTGATATCGGGAGCCTCAGAATCCGCCACACATCCTCTAGTGTCACTATCATCTCCCCTATCGGCAGGTGAAAGGTTGACGTCGCCGAATCCCACCGCTCTATCAAAGCTGTCAACATGGCCCCATGGGCCTTGATCATCGGATATGTAGTAATCCTGCCTCTGCTAGTCTCTGGTGATCCTCCCTGCTCATCCTCGCTATGCATCTCCTCAACACCTCGGATCGTCTCTCTCGCACCCGCAAAATCCCTGTTTTCTGCATGCACACAATAATTTTTTTATCATTTTCATTCTTTTTCTCCTCGTCATTTATGGATTTTTCCATCCCTGTTATTGTTTTCCCCGCCCACCACAACCCCCCCCCCCTTGTTGCCTTAACCCCGTCCCACCCCCCTCCTCCCCTCTCGTTTCCTTAACTCCCCTCACCCCCCACCTCCACCCTCCCCTCCATTCTTCACCTGGCGGCCCCCGGCAGCGGACCCGCCGCGGCGTCGGCGGACCTGTCCGCCTGCGGCAGTGGACCGGCCCACGTGGCCGCCGCCCACTCTCCCCCCTCCGGCGCAAAAACCAATACAAATTACAAATATTTTAAAAAATCGCCTCCTACCCATTTTTCGTCTCGTCTTCCCAGATAAAACCCACATTTTTGTTTTTCCAAAACACGTGCATAAATGACTCAAAATCACAAAGTTAAGTTTTGGGCTAACTTGACGTGGTACGGCACGGTGGGTGAAGAATAGCCGCCTCTCGTCGGCCCGGTGAATGATGTCACTGTCGTAGTCCGGCATCGTGTCTGCTCTCTCTCGCCGCCTCTTCTTCCTCTCCTCCTTCTCCTCTTACCAGCTGTCACAATGAGCAACAGGTAATTCTACAATTACCTTTTATCCCTTTTTTACCTTTTCCCCCCTTTTTTAAATTTAGGTCTTTTTTTTCCTTTTTTTTACCAAAAACTCCCCCAACTAATTCATCCAACCTCTTTCTTCTCGGGGCCGCCATTTGCACACCGTTTACCCGATTGACTCCATTCAAGCGCCATTCTTCTCGTTTTTCCGTGCTCTTTCCAACAACATATACCACTCTTTACTTTCAAGAAGTTGACTAGGGCCCCTTTTTTCTCCCCCGTCCCCCTTCTCGAGGGGGCATACCCTACCATCATCTCCTAACCCGTCGATTTAAGCCTACCTTCGCTGGACTGGGGCATCCTCTCCACATCCCCTCCGTTTGGGGCAGCTCGCACTCACTTCCCCAGGCTGGGGCATCTCTTTTTTGATATCTTCCTCTATAAAGTCACCTGCATTCTGTTTTTCTTCGAAACCCTATTATCCCAATAGTATTTCGAAGAGGGGCAAAATGTAGATGTCCAATTTGATCACTTCCATATGATCAAACACGTATCCTTATTCATTCAGTTGCTTATCTCGTCTGTTAATATTAATTAAACCATTTGTTTAATTAATACCCTGCATCTTACATAAGGGTCCTAAAGTATTTAATTTAATAAATACTTTACCCCTCTTCCTCCTCTAAATTAAATAAATATACCATTTTATTTAATTCAGTCATATTCCCCTTTTGGAATTAAAATTTATTTTTTAATTCCTCTTTTCTCTCTCATGGTCACATCCTCCAACTTTTGCAAATTGGGTCTCCTAATCCATCTTAATTACTTCATCTTCTTCTAATTAATTAGGGTTAGCATGTGCACACCCTTAATCATCATTAGGGTCACATCCTCCATAATCTCCCACTTGCTTCTAATGAGTCATTAGTCCATCTAATTGAGTACTTGCACAACCTTAATTATTTGGTTAGTCTAACCTAATCCTCCCATTTATGGCATGTGTCCTTAAGTCAACCTTATTAAAGGCTTTCTCCTTTTGGACAAGGCACTCCACTTCCCCATGTGAATTTTTAATTCACCTTTTAATCCCCCAAGGCACTCAAAAGGAATTTTTAATTCTTTCACTTCTTCCCACATGTCCTTCACTTATTCTTTATTCTTTCCCATCTCCCCATGAGAATATTTGAGGAATTTTTAATTCCTCACATGTCCTCTAACCCACATGGGGACAAGGACCCCATCACTTTATGAGGAGATCTTGTGGCCAATCCCAAGGTACTTTGTACCCCCTCATGTCAATGTACCATCCCGGCTACGCCTCATGTCCACTTCACCTTTTTAGGGCTATATCACATGCCACATGTCAAGATGTGAGGGGGCTTGTGAGTTCTCAACTCACAGCAGCCCTACATCTTGATATTTATTAACTCAATCTTAACAGATCCATCTCCCTTAGGAATTCTCAAAATTCCTATAAATACCCCCTCTTTTCTCTCATTTTGGGAGAGATCATTTTGCTAGCCAAACTCTTGCAATTTTATTTCTCAATCTACACTTAGCCATTTTTATGCTTTCATCTATTTCCATCCATCCTCACATCATCATCTAGTTTGCATATCTTGCCATCCAAGGAGCATACACATCAAAGATCGAAGGGCCAACCAAAGGATTGATTCGACACAAGGTATAATGTTCCATTTGTTGCTTTTATCTTGTGTTGATTCCAACTTAGGCTAATCTTGAGGTGTAGGTTGTTTTGGTGTTTATTTGCACTCTTTAGTTCACTGCTCGTTTTCTAACGCTTACATTCGACCTATCACAGTAAAGATATAATTGTTGTGCACAAGAGCCTATACAAGAATACTGAGCCGCCACCATTATTTCATTACTATTGGAATGAAGATACATTTGATATTATTTTCCCAGATTGGTCTTTGTGGGTATGGTAAGTTTGAAGTTTGAATTGATCCCTCAAATGTTAAATTATGTTTGTTTAAATCATGAATTATGATTGTTAAACGTTTAAGCAAATGGATTTATTCTTAAATTATTGTGGTGATGTAAGGTGGAGTTATAAGCACAAGTTTTCTACCATATAGTTAAGAGTTTTGGGTTTCTTCACTACCACATGTTAGGTGGAAGTATAGGATTACCTTATCACAATTTTATAAGCACAAATCTCCATCAACATTATCATATATTCACTTGCAGCCCTTATTACATTTTTGCAACATTTATGTCATGTCATTGCAGGGAATAGATTTTGAAACTCTATACAGCCACCGCTGCCTCAGTAACATGTATTTCGTATCTCCTCGATCTACATTACTTGTTTATATACAGTTCTATAATAGAACCTCTATGATTAACTTGGTCATCAGTAATTTTTCTATATATTCCCATATTCATATACTCAAATCTGCTTATTAGTAGTGACCAAAGATTTATAATTAAAATTAGGATGGTCAAACTTCTTATGCACTGTTTCTTCTCTGGAGATGAACTCTCCAAGGATGTGGGAAAGCATAGAGTTTTGGATAGGCATTTAAAATAGACTTAGTTTTTTTGGCTCTTGATTAATATTACATTTCTATTTGAGAATTTCTAAATACAAAGGATTTTTTGCTTATGTCAAATTAATGGAAACATGGTATAGTTGGATAGATAAAGTCTAGTCTTGTCTAGTATTTGATTATGAAAAAACAAGATTTAAGCAAAATAGTAGAATAGTGTTCTATTGTTTCTGGATTTGATTGTGTTAGAAATGAAGAAATCTCTTAACACAATCAAATCCACAAACAAAAGAAATCAACATTATGGATTGTGGAATAAAAAAATAAAAAAATCAAAGGTGACAATAAATCTACCAAACAACCCTATTGAAGTAGGAAAATTTAATTGCAAATGGACAACAAAATACCACGGAAGGAGATATCAATGGTGGGGACATGGGTGCCTTGAGGGAAGAAGTTCATTTTCCACTCCATTACTAAGGCAAGGCACCCCTCCCCATCTCCTCATTATCATGTCTTTAGGATAGGATGGCAAGAACAACATAATAATGAAACTTCAAATCAGTGAGCAATGGTAAGGGAGAGGAGAAGAGGTAGTTCATCAATGAAAAAGTGGTATTTCTCAATCAGCCATTCCATTACTTTACTAGGCTAGTCAAAAGCCATGCATGTCTTCTAGATGGAAGAATTTGAGGGTGGTCTCAATGGACAATCTTATTCTTCTATCTTTGGGTTCTCTTGCCACAACAACTTACCATGCCAATCCTTGCTGCCAAAAGGCTAACTAATTATGAGTTGGATAACATTAGATGTTACCTAATGCAATAGTCGATCTAATTGCACATTGAGAAAATAGTTCGTTGAGGAATACACAAGCTTTTCTAGAATATTGCTATGTTGAGGTGGAAAGAGATAATAGTATGGAGCGCATAGAATTATGGTTGATTATACTAAATATTATGTTGGTAATGGTTAATAATGTTATAGTTTGGTACAGGAAAAGTGGTGATCTGCAAGTAGTTTAGAGCTCTAGATATGTATCCTTTTTTTGTCAAGATAATTATAAATACTATTCTTATAAGGAAAATTGTTAAGGTGGTTTAGTGGTATGCAAGAAGAGGGATAAATCATCACTAGCCTTTTGTGATGATAGGTTAATATTTTTTAGAGGATAATATATTTTTGTCGCCATATATGCTCTTCTTGTTATATGGTTTTCTATATGTTTAACAACCCTTTTACGGTTATGAAAATTAATTTATTCTTCTATAATACCTTTATTATTGCAATATGGGATAACGACTTAATAAGATCAATTTCAGTATGGGATATGAGCAAGCCTTGTCAACATCAAGCTTTTGTTACTAAGAGAGCTTTTCATAATTAACAAAATCTTAAAGTATATAGTAATGTTATTGTAATGTTTATAAAAGTCTATCAATTTAATTAGTTATTTATTTATTTTTATTTACAATAATTTATTAATTTGACTTTAGGTATTTCAAATTATAATGATCTTTCTTCTGTTAAAATGAGAATGAACATGTTTTGAGATTTCATTCAATTTGAATTAAACAAATAAATTATGTTATACTTCTTATAATCACTTCCTTTATGGGCAGTAGGGGAGCCCCTTAAGATTGAACAATTCCAAGTTGCAACTTAGCAGGTAAATTTAGGATTAAATTTTTTTACACTTTCTTCTATTGCACAAACCTTGTTTTCTAGCAAGAAAGGTCAGTGCCTCCATTGACTATCAAGAAGCTAAGAATTCCTTTCTTCTAAATCTGGTTGGTGCTCCTCCTCTAACCATCCACCTATAAACTAACTAATAGAAAATTATTAATTATAACAATGTATTTTTTCCTATTTATGACATAATTTCAAATTTCAACATACTTCCTACTCAACTTTAAAATTATCATCAGATTGTTCGGCATACCCATTGCACACAAAGGTGCAACTGCTAGTATATTAATATTATAATATTAATGCTTGGTTCAATTGTTTAATCTAAACAGCCCGCATGGAAAATTGATTTATCCTTTTCACTACAACTTGTCGTTTGTTGGCGACAATACTACCTAATGCACGAAGACTAGAAACCACTAAAATTTGCATTTATTATGTATGGTTATTATATATGGAGTCATCCATGCCTCGGTGCATTTTTGGGACTAGATAGCCGCTACCTTAACCATGTCCTATTGTACAATCTTTTTATTACTCTTGTGTTGGACCTGCAGAGGCAACCAGTTTATGTCACCGATCAAACAATGAATCCATGTTAAATACTCAAGAAACATGTGGCCAGATTTACTCTCTTTTTTCCCTCCTCAATTCTCGCATCTCCTTTGTCCATTCAATGCGAGAAATATAATAAAATATATAAGCTAGCGGAAATTGCGACCACTGCATATATGAGGAGACGAGGTGAGCTTTGGTTAACCTTGGTTAAGGGACTGGTTCACGTATGTCAATTCTTTTATTTATGCGACGACGCATCATTTTCAAGGGGTGTTTAGACGTTGAGTTCGTTATAATAATTATTAGGGTTTTTGTGATATTTTGATATATTGATATTCATTGAACATTTAAATAATAATATTTATATATTTTTGTGTTAATACATACAATGTTATTAATCATTTTAAATTTATTTCAATTGTACCATAGATATATTAAAAACAGTTATGGATCTTAGCTCATTCATTGCATATTGAACATGAAACAAAATAAAATGTTATTTATAATAACTTCAAGTATTTTGCAAACATTACAAAACTAATATTAAATATTGCATTTTCATTTATATATTTTTACAAAATGTTTGTTCAAACACATGGACAAAATAATCAAATCTATATATTGTTTCTTAATAAATACTTTAAACTGTTCAACTTCAATTCACAACTCACATAAATAAACAACTCTATTTTCAGTCACTCATTTCATTTTTCATTAATTTTGAGTAGTAAATGTTGAAATTACACATTTCACCCACCAGATAATAAGTACCTGCAAAATTTAAATGCAACTCTGAGACTCACCATTTCGATCAAGTCAAACAATTACTACACCAAAATTTAAAATTGTCTATCTCAATCTCAGACATCACCTCTTATCCAATAAAAATGCAAGATTTGTAAATCAAGGATCAAACAATTTCAATTTCAAAGGGAAAGAAGTTATAAAAATAGCACACAGTACACTAAAAGTGTTTACATTATTTGCATACAATCAGACCTCTGAAGAGATTATCAAACTACATACATTCTCATTCTCACTGCATACATCACCTCTTATCCAATAAGAATGCAAGATTTGTAAGTCATGGATCAAACAATTTCAATTTCAAAGGGAAAGAAGCTATAAAAATAGCATACATTACATTAAAAGTGTTTACATTCTTTGCATACAATCATACCTCTAAAGAGATTATCATACTACATACATTCTCATTCTCACTACATACATTCTCACTTGTCAAGAGATTAGATTACCAGATTACAAATATTTACAAACTACATAGCATTCACACCTATCAAGAGATTTCCAAACTACAGAGATTTTCAGACTGCAAATATTTTTAGACTATTTTGGTGTTTTCTGTCCAGATAAGTTTCAATAGTAGCATGTCTATCAATTTATTTTGTTCTAGTGTTTTCAAATTGAATAGTGTATGGACATTCAACAAATTTTAATTATTTTATAGGTGAGTTTCAATAGTAGCGTGTCTTTATCATTTTTTTGTGTTTTTAGATTAAAAATAAATAGATAGTGCAAAAACAATTTGTGCTTTAAAGTATTCTAATATAGATATTGATCTCAATGTCTCATGGTCAAACATCTCTTTGTTTAGTGTTTCATATTAGTATTAAGTTATGAGCATTTGTGAGTTCTACGAAGCATGCCACACAAGTTTCTCTATGTATAAGATTGTTCTGCATTCCTTTTTGTTCACTATGACATGCATTCTTTGTGTTTATATCCCTACATCAACTGAGCACATTTTTGTATTTGTGCTATTTTGGGCTTTATGAT